>VOIH02000063.1:0-45064 GCA_007844105.2 Rhamnella rubrinervis
TGGGTGGCCATGTAGGACGGCATGTGCAACCAGTGCATGGGAAGTTGGTTTTGATTGTTGGGAATGCTCTTATGCCAAAAAGTGATATTTGGGAGCCTTGTGCCCAATGCTTGAGGCAAAATGTGTTTGCGCGGATAAGTTGAAAGCGTGGGCATGGCGGGGCATGCATGGAAGCACTTGGAGTTGGTACATGGAGCACGAGTGTGGGACAAGGCATGCAGAACCTCACTTTAGCAAATTTGGTGTTTGAGGAGGGAATGCCATGGCACGGCCAACTAGCAATCCCATGGCCATGCGTGGATGGCGTGGCGCGTGGACGCGTAAGAGGCTGGCCAGAATTGTATGGCGCCCGCTTTAGGTACATGCCCACCCGCTGGCAGGGTGTGGGCGTGCTGAGGCTAGCCCAGCAGCGTCGGTATGCAATATTAGGCAGCAGCACGTCCGCTGACACCGTAGGCGCCCAGCCTTGTAGCGTCCAGCGGCATGCCACAGGCGCCAGCAGCAGCGGCAGCCCGGCATGCCATGAACCCGGCCCAGCGCCCGGTGCGCTTGCAATGGGGCTGGATGCGCCCAGGTACATTCAGTAATGCGCAGCAGGGGCCGCGGTGATGCTAATATGTGGCAATGGGGCTTGTCTCCTTGCAATTCCTTAGCCCCCGAAGCCCATGCAGCGCGCATTAAAGGCGCGCGTTGGCCAAGGCGCCAGCGAGAGACTTTGTTACCGCGGGGGTTTGCATGCCAACGCGGGGGCCCGAGTCATGCCGGGGCTTGCATGAGCGAGGATGTGGTAAAATTGGCCGTGTGTAGCGTCCTCCCGTTTGTGACCTGCGTGGCCGAGGGGCTTTGAGGAGATGCGAGGGAGGGAGGGAGGGGCGAATCAGGCAGCGAGAATGAATCTATGGATGGTGGCAAGGCCAGCGCACTTGCTACAATACCCGTCGGCGTATTTAAGTCGGCTGCAAGGATTCTACCACGCCTTCGGTAGGAATTGTACTTCAAAGCGGCCCAGCGGCATCTCGGTATCGCGGACTTGATAACGACCGCGTGCCTTTGGGGGTGAGGACCCTGCGCAGGTCGGCAAGCGAGGCGGCGAGCGCATGCGTCACTTCTGCTTCGGATTGACTTAGGCGTTGGGTCATAATCCGGCGCCGCGGTAGCACCAGCGGCGGCTTTTCAACCAGCGCGATGACCAATTGTCTTGAATCAGCGGTTCCTCGTACTAGGTTGAATTACTATTGCGATACTCACCGTGGTAGGGTAAAACTAACTTTTGTCTCCGCGCGGTCTAAACCCGACTCCGCGTTCCTATTGGTGGGTGAACAATCCAACACTTGTGATTACGCTTCACAATGATAGGAAGAGCCAACATGAAGGATCAAAGCATAGCGTCGCTATGAATGCTTGGCGGCACAAGCCGGTTATCCCTATGGTAACTTTTACGACACCTCAGCTTCAAATTCGAAGGTCAAAGGATCGATAGGCCGCGCTTTCCCGGTTACGTATTACGTGCTGAAATGAGAATCAAAAGAGCTTTTACCCTTTTGTTCCCACGAGATTTTTGTTCTCGTTGAGCTCATCTTAGGACACTGCGTTATCTTTTTAGCAGATGTGCGCCCGGCCAAACTCCGCTAACAATGTCTTCCGCGGATCGCGCCGAAGCGTGCCTTTGTTCCAAAAGAGGCGGTGCCGCCTCGATCCGCGGAATAAGTAAAATAGCGTTAAAGTAGTGGTATTTCACTTCGCGTTTAGGCTCAGCTTTACTACACCTCTCAAGTCATTTCCCAAAGTGGACTAGAGTCAAGCTCAGAGGGTCTTCTTTCCTGGATTACGCGAAGACCGTTCCCAGCCAAAGGCAACCACCACTTTGCATGTCTAGCAACAAAATGCGTGCAGCTAATCGAAGCAACACCTAGCGATAGCAACCGCGCATCCATTCAATGGGCGGCGCATCGCGGGCATTGCGAGCATTAGAATGGGACTTTAAACCGATGCCACCATTGATGCCACAACCGCAATGCTTAGGTTGCCCGAAACGCAGAATGAGTTTTCAAAGCCAAGCCCAAGCACCCCATGTCCCAAGACCCATGCGCTAGCTAGGATGCAAATTCATTGCGGTGTCGCGTCACGCAGGAGGATTTGATTGGGAAGCGCGTCTTGAAAGCAATGCATGTAGCGGGCCCGGCACTAAGACCAACCATAGGGTGCCTCGAGAACTCGAGGATAATCCCGACAGAACAAACAGCGTAGCACCACCGCGCGCTAGCATCCCCCGCTACCGAGCACATTGAGACCCCAACCCGAACCCACACCACTATATGGCGGTGCGGCTTCCGTGCCATCCCGGTCGAGCGTTGCCGACCATCATCGTGAGGATCCCACAACCGCGACTCCGCTTTGGGAAAATTCCACCATCGCGGAATTTTTGGAATTCGTGGCGGCCGGCTTGTTGACGGCGGCGGCACCGCCCGACGTTGTCGCACCATGGATGCCCACACCCCGATTACCATGCCATAGCGCGGCGTGGTGGGGCGTGTGTGTAGGCTCCCTGAAACAAGAGTGGGGTGCCTAGTGTGTGCCCCAGCATTTCACCAAAGCACTTTGAGGGCGTTTTTCACTGGACAAGAAGCATGTGGATTCTCTAGACTTATGTAGAACATTCTAGAAAATTCTAGTGCTTGCTTAGTTATGCTTAGTTGTATAGCACTTGGTGGAGGATTCTAGAAACTCCATCTCGGTAGTAGGATCAAATGTATTATAGCCGTTAGATTGTTTGTTGTAATACTATAAATAGGGGAGGCTTCATTGGCCAAACCACCAAAGTATTGAGTAATACATTTAATACATTCTATTTCTCATTCTCTCTCTTGAGTTTCTCTCTCTAAGTTCTTTCTTTGTTGCTTAGCTTCCTCTCCTTGTGTGGGCAAGTAGGCTTGCTTAGTTGCTTCCGAGGGTGAAATAAGCAACTAAGGCCACGGCTTGGAGGTTTTCAACAAGTCCGTGGCAGGTTGGTATCGAGCTAGGTAAGAGTTAGCAGAGAAAGAACATGTCTTCATCGGGTTCTGTTGGAGGAGAGATGAGGGAAGGGATGTCGAACCCACCATTCAAAGGCGAGCACAGGGGCGTTGAAGTCACGAGCTGCTATGGAGCCCGCGGTGGTCAAGGTGGAAGTAGCTATGCGCAGGCGTGATGGAAAGGTTAGATGGCGTGGAGCAAAGCATGGAGGGCTCGAAGGTGCGTGTGGGCGACCAAGTGGAGGAGCTCCATGGCAACATGCAAAGCGGTCCGCGCGCCATCGTGAGGCGTGGCATCAAGAGAATGCTACCTTTCAAGCAGCGGTGCTTGAAACACTTTCACTCATGCAAGCTCAAATGGGCGAGCTTAAGCGGGTTTGGAGAGACCCATGCGGATTGGGCATTATACAAGCGGCTGCAACTAGTGGTGCTATCACCACTCAACATGCTCCGCGGGTGGATGTTCCCAAACCAAGGAGTTTAGCGGCAGAGGGACCAAAGGAATTGGAGAATTTCACATGGCATATGGAACAATACTTGAAGGGATCAACATGCAAGATGAGAAGCAAAAGGTAACTACAGCTTCCCTTTACTTTACTAATCTTGGTGCTACGTGGTGGTGGCGTAGAAAGCATGAAGAAATGAAGAAGGGTACTTGCATCATCACTCATGGGAAGATCTAAAATGTGAGTTGAAGAGGCAATTTTACCCGAGAATGCCATTCATGATGCTAGAAAGAAGATGAAGGAATTGAAGCACACAGCGTCCGTTAGGTGATGCGTGGAGGAGTTTTCGGCTTGATGCTTCAAATTCCTAACATGACTGAGGAGGATCTTCTCTTCAACTTCATGGATGGGCTACAATCATGGGCATATGTTGAACTCCAACATCGAGGAGTGCAAGATGTTTCTACGCCCTCACCACCGCGGAGACGCTCATGGAATATAAGCGAGGTGAGTCCTCAAACTCAAAGCCCAAAGCTAATGTTGCTAATAGTGGGGGAGCCAAGTTCCATAAGTCTCCACAAGGCAAAGACAATTCGAGGAGGCCTCCACAAAACCAAGATTGAAAGAGAGGAAATAACAAGGAAGTAAAACCAAAAACCATTGCTTCCTTTGTGATGGTCCACATCGGGCAAGAGAGTGCCCGAAGCGAAAAGCTCTTAGCGCCATGCTCGAAGAAAGGGAGGAACCCGAATCATCACAAATGGGTTGCATACAACTCCTCAATTCCTTGAAAGCAAGTCCCGTTCCCGCACACAATGTTAAAGACAACTCCCTCATGTACGTGGCAGCGCGTATCAATGGCAAGGATGCCCAAGTCATGGTAGACACCGGCGCATCACACAACTTCATCAAGAGGGAGGAGGCCATGAGACTTGGCCTAAAGCTCGAGAAAGGGCAAGGGTGGTTAAAAACCGTGAATGCCAAGGCAAAACCACTTGATGGCATGGCTCGTGATGTGGAGCTACACCTTGGTACATGGCGAGGTAATGTAAACTTTTCTATTGCTCCCATGGATGACTTTAATATTGTGCTTGGCATGGAATTTTTAAGGCAATTCAAGCGTAGTCAGCTTCCTCGCTACACGTTTGCATCTTGGAGGGAGGTCCTTGCATGGTTCTGATACACACACCAAGCACTTATAAACATCTCTCCATGCAACTCAAGAAAGGGATAAAGAAGGGAGAGGTCACATTCCTTACCACACTACGTGGAAAGAAGAGTGAGTGTCGATGAACCACAGGAAGTTTGTCAAGTGCTTCAAGAGTTCAAGGATGTCATGCCACCCAACTACCAAAGCTCCCACCAAGGAGAGGTGGATCATCAAATTGAATTGGAGGTTGGTGCCAAACCACCCAAAAGCACCATACCGTATGTCTCCACGAGGCTAGAGGAGCTAAGGAGACAACTAAAGGAGCTTTGGAGGCTGGGTTCGTTCAACCGTCAAAAGCACCTATGGAGCACCGGTCTATTCCAGCGGAAGCATGATGGATCGTTGAGGCTATGCATGCGACTATAGGGCACTCAATAAGGCCACCATCAAAACAAGTATCCTATACCATTGATAGCCGACTTGTTTGATCAACTTGGAGGAGCAAAATATTTCCGCGAAACTTGACTTGAGGTGCAGGTACTACCAAGTAAGGATAGCAAAGGAGATGAGCGAAGACTACATGCGTGCTGCGATATGGAGCCTATGAATTTCTTGTCATGCCCTTTGGTCTCACTAATGCACCGGCAACGGTTTGGACACTCATGAACAAGATCTTCCATCCTTACTTGGATCAATTTGTGGTAGTGTACTTGGACGACATCGTCATCTATAGCAACACTCTTGAAGAACACATCAACCACTTACAAATTGTATTCAAGGTGCTAAAAGAGAATGAGTTATACGTGAAAATTAATAGTAATGGATTAGAGAGCTTTAGAAGTAGTAAGAAGAATAGGACCTCGAAGAGTTTGCCTCCTACATCTATTGGGATGTCATTGCCTCATCTTACTCCATCGTCATTTCCTTTAGGTTCCTCTTTCAACCCTTTATCATCAAGGCCACCTTCTTGCCCTAAGCCACCAATCTAGCTACCAAGTTCAGGTTCTTCCTTTAGGTCACCAATTTAGTTACCACCCTTGAATCCTCCTCGAGATGCCCATTTGCTTGGAATCACGAAGGTTAGTCTATCTCTTTCTATATTGATAGCTCCCAAGCTATCATACTTTATTAGGTATTCAAAGAATATACTTTCATCATAGCGATTAATGAGATAAAGGCTTTTTCTTCTGAGGGACATGCTTCAATACCCACTATTTTAGGGACAAGGGTAAAGACCATTTACTCCATGAATTCTCTTATGTATCTTACTTGTGTATCCTTGCTGATTCTTCATCCTTGTATTTGTCTTTTTTTCCTTTTCCTTTTTCTGTGTAGACGGGATACATGACAATGAGGCAATGAGGCAACATGCTTACTTATTACAGTGGCACTTAGAGATTAGAGACCTGAGGAAGGGAATATCAAAGCAAATGGTGACCACAAGTAAGATTGAGAATGAGGCCAGGTCAAAGGCAAGAATTAAGGAATTGGAGAATAATGCAGTGGAATTGGAAGAATAAGAGCAGCAAAACCCTTCAGGATCTTAAGAATTTTAAATCCCCTACAGACAAAACTATAAAGATTGAAGTTGTATAACAGCTGAACACTTGCTTTACCTAAATTAAGCACAAATATCCTAATCTTGAGTTATCGTGGATGTACAATGTGGATGCTTCTGCAGGAGAGACTGGTGGTGCAGAGATACTAGTGTAGGGGATGCTGTAGCCTAAACACCTCTGTTCACTACTTGAGTTTAGAATTTTTCAGACTCCATATTATGTTTTAGGGGTTTTTAAGATTTTATGTTTTATAGTTTTTTAGACTCCTTTGGGACTTTGTGTAGCCACTTTTTATATTGTTAGAGCTTTTTAGACTCCTTGTTTTGTGATTATGTGTAGCCATTTTTATATTATTTTTTATTTTTAGACTCTATGTTTTATGACTCTGTGTAGCCACTTTTTATATTGTTATAATACTTGCTTTATTTTCTTTGCAGAATTCAATGTTATTGGCGTTGTACTCATCCCTCAGTATAGGTGTTAAGGCGTATAATGTGTACTGTGGTGTCCCATAGTTTCTTCTATAAAGAACTAGGTGTGGATAAGGAACTAAGCTTAGTTGTTATTAAAGCAAAATTTTTCTTTTAATTCATCAATAAATACAATGTTTGTGAGTGTAACAACTTACTATGGAAGTAAGAGTCCCCACTTTAGGGAAATAAAAATAAAAAAAATAAATTTTAAAGTACTCAGTGCCTTAGGCTATTTACAAATAGTAGGCATGAGTATGACTGCTCACTGATAATACTTGCGTAGGTATTTTGCATTCAATGGGTGGGGCAGAGATCTTCCATTCAAGTCTTCTAGTTGATAAGTTCCTAAATGAAGGATCCCTATTACCTTCCCAATTAGGGCACAGATGGCTAGCTCTAGCTTCTTTTGTCTTGATCATTACTTTGCACAGGACTAAGTCACCAATCTGGAATCAACAGTACTTCACTCTAGAGTTATAATATTTAACTCTCCTCTATTAGTAGGCAACAACTCTCACTATAGCATTATTCCATAACTCTTCGATTATATATAAGCTCACTTGAAGATTTTCATCAATTGTGTGCTGACTCAAAGTGAGTTCTTCTATAGTTGGGCATTCCTACCTCAATAGGTTTCATTGCATCTACTCTATATGCTAGGAGAATGGGATCTCTCTTGTTGAAGTTCTTGTTGTTGTCCTGTATGCCTATATCATGTAAGGAAGTTCTTCCACCCAGGCTCCTTTTAACTTCTCAAGCTTTACCTTCAAGTTATCTTTGATGATTCTGTTTATATCATCCACCTGTCTATTAGCTTATGGGTATGCTGGTGAGGAGAATGTATTCTTGATCCTAAGAGTTTAATAGAATTCTCAAAATTTTACATTAGCAAATTGTCTTTCATTATCTGTCACTATGGTATGGGGGATGCCAAAATTGCAAACAATGGATCTCCAGATGAAATTGGTTATTGACAGTGGTTCGACTTCAACCCACTTAGTGAAGTAATTTACTGCTACAAAAGAAAACTTGAGTCATCCTTTCTCTATTGGTAGTGACCCCATAATGTTGACTCCCCACTAAGCAAAAGGTCATCAACTTCTTATGGTAGTCAGCTCCATAGGAGGTTGGTGTGGTTTGAAAGAGAAGCGCTAACATTTGTTGCATTTTTTTACAAATTGCATGGCATCATTTTGTATAGTGGGCCAATAATATTCCTGTCTGACCATCTTGTGTGATAATGCCCTTCCTCTAGAATAGTTTCCACAAATGTAGTTGTGCACTCATCACATAGTTTACTTCCTTATCAATGAGGCACCATCAATATGGTGTACTGAACCCTCTCCATTCTTCTCAAATCCTCCAAGATACGTGGTTGAGTAGTGATTAAACTCCTGCTGAAACATGCATACTTCCTACTTAGCGCATCCGCTACTTTGTTTGCCTTGCCTGGATGATAGTTGATTGAGTAGTCATAGTCTTTTACCAACTCCAGCCACCTCCTTTGCCTCATATTCAACTTTTTTGTGAAGAAATACTTGAGACTCTTGTGGTCGGTATAGATTTTACACTTTGCTCCATACAAGCAAACACCACTGCCGCAAGTTCTAGATCGTGCGTAGGGTAGTTATGTTCGTATGGCTTGAACTGGCATGAAGCATAGGCAATCACTTTGCCTCCCTGTATGAGTACACAACCTAATCCTTTGCCCGAAGCATCGCTATAGATCACAAAATCATCTTCATCGTTAGGTAGAGTGAGAACAGGCGTTGAAATTAGCTTTTTCTTGAGTTCGAGGAAACTCTCTTCACACTCTTTAGACCAAATGAACTTGCTCTCCTTCTTTAACAGCTATGTCATCGGTAATGAAATCTTTGAGAATCCTTACACAAACCTGTAGTAGTATCTAACCAAACCCAGAAAACTTTTGACTTCTCCGACATTGGTTGGTCTTTTCCAGTCTTGAACTGCTGCAACTTTGTTGGGGCCCACTTGGATACCCTTGCTCGATATCACATGACCAAGGAAGGTGATGTTCTCTAGCCAAAAATTGCACTTCTTGAACTTCGCGTACAACTGCTTCTCTAACCTTTGCAACACTGCCTTCAGATGCTCTTCATGCTCAACGGCCGACTTCGAGTAGATAAGTATGTCATCGATGAACACAACAATGAATTTATCTAGGAAGTCATGAAACATTCGGTTCATCAAGTCCATAAATGCTGCTGGTGCATTTGTTAACCTAAATGACATTACCATGAACTCGTAATGGCCATACCTCGTTCGAAAAGCACTCTTCGGTCGATCTTCCTCCTTGATCTTTAGCTGATGATACCCAGAACGTAGATCGATCTTTGAAAAGACGCTTGCTCTATGAAGTTGATCAAATAGGTCATCAATCCTTGGCAACGGATACTTGTTCTTAATCGTCATTTTGTTGAGCTCTCGATAATCAATGCACAACCGCATTGAATCGTCCTTCTTCTTGACGAACAGCACAGGTGCTCCCTATGATGAGACATTGGGTTTAATGAAACCCTTGTCTAAGAGGTCCTAAAGTTGGTCCTTCAGTTCTTTTAGCTTTGCTGGTGTCATCCTATAAGGTGCCTTTGAAATGGGTACAGAACCCGGTACCAGGTCGATGGTAAACTTCACTTCTCAATCCGGTGGCAGCCCTGGTAGCTCTTCGGGAAATACATCCAAGAACTCACGAACTACCCTGACATCTTGTGGTTCTAAAACTTTCGATTCCTTGTCATAGACACTAACAAGAATCCTTGACAACCTTTTCGCAAACACCTATGCACTTGCAAGGTAGATAGCAACCTTCGTTGCGATCTTGGCTTCGACCTTTCAAACTCAAAATACTGGCCACCAACGAGGCTAAACAGTATTCTCTTCTCCTTGTAGTCAATGCAAGCTCCACCTTGGACAACAGTCCATACGAAGATTACATCAAATCAAACATATCTAATATGATCAAATCAGCAAGCAACTTTTCGTTTCCGAGATGCACCTCACAGGAATTCAACATAAAAGAAGCACACATACAAACACCAGATGGCGTGGCAACACACAAATCATTGACAAGACGAATAGGTTCTAATGCTAACCTAGACGCAAATTGTCTAGATACAAACAAGTCCATGGCACCCGAGTCAAATAAAGCATAAGCATCCAATCCATGCAAAGAGATCGTACATGCCACTACAGTAGCATCATCTTTCTCCGCTTCCTCTCTTGACAGCGCAAAAACTCATCTCAGGTGGGTTCTTTGTCTTCTTCCTCCCATTTCGGACAATCATGTATATGGCCAGACTTGCTGCACTTGAAACAGGCTCCTGTCTTCTTCCAGCACTCTCCAGTATGATTCTTGCCACATGATTGGCACAGTGGAATGCTAGGACGGTTGTCATTTCCTTGAGGCTTCTTGTTGTCATTGTTGTTGCGATTGCTGTTCCACTTCCTTCCTTCAACCTTCCTCTCATGCTGGTTCCTTCCACCCCAAAACTTCCTTTGGTTAGAGGAACTTTACCCGCGATCTTGCTCACTTCAAGGTGTGATCTTTCGCAATCAATTGAACTTCGTAGGCACATTAGCGTATATGGGTAGTCTGATCTGCTATGGCATTGTAGAGTTACGGCTTCATCCTTTCTCGAGCGTCTTGCCTTGCATTCTTGATTATCCACCAAATGTGGTGCATAGCGAAAGTTAGATCAAACTTCGCTCATAGTCAGCCAAGGAAAGATTCCTTTAAGTGGTACGCAAGAACTTCGGCTTCCTTTTCATCCCGTTTCACGATTGGAAAGTACTTCTCCAAGAACAATTCTTTGAAGTGATTCCACGGCATAGGGCTTTCTTCAGCGTTATGGGTGCGCTTGATCATATCCCCCAATGGCTAGCTCCTCTTAAGCATGAGCGAGGCACACACCACCTTTGGGACTCTCGGCTCCGGTGTGAAAGTCTTTTCTAGTTCTCGGATCAGGTCCTTAGCTACCAATGGATTGGTAGAGCCTTCAAAGCTGGAGGGTGGAACCGCTTAAATTGCTCCACAACTCCACTAATTCCGCTAGCTTGTTGTGCTCCTTGACCCTTGAGACTTGCCAAAGCCTTAAGCAATTGGCTGGCCATACTTGCGGGTTGTTCTCGTTAAGCGTTGTTAGGCTGGTCTCCCATGGCATCTTTAGAGCGGTAGCATACCATGCAAAATAATTAAGATAGCTATAAAAGCAACTAGAATAACACTTTAATTATAGAAGAAATTTGTCATAAAACAGGTAAGCAAGAATAATAGTTCACAGACACATAACACAGTCAAATGTTTCTGACACATATAATAACTCCTAACTAAACTATTACTAATACTACTACGATAAGGTACAACTCGATCCTCTACTCCTCAGGAGGAAACTCCTCAGAATCCTCTTCTTCTTCTTCAGAATCCTCCTCCTCTGTGGGGTCCTCCTCCTTTTCAGGCTCCTCTTCTTCTTCGGGGTCTACCTCTGGTGCTTGTGGAATTCCTACACTGATGTGGTCCAAATAGTCATTGAGAGCCGCTTGTTCTCGAGATCATCCCGATGTTGATCCATGTACAAGTGGTACATAATGTAACTGTGATCTATCTAAAACTGGTCCAGGTGCCAAGTATCTATGTACTGTATTCGGTTACCCTCTTCAGGCACAGCTACTGTATCCCTGTTCAAGTATCGAGCTACTTTTATCTTTTTTCGATCGAGCTCCCGACGTTGCGCATCTTCAGACTCCCTAATTTTCTTGTAGCCATCATTGGAGGTCAAGGCTGGGGCATGTGCGGATTGGCGATGGGATGGTTCTTCCTGCACTGCGACTTCCTTTCCCGGATGCTGGCGGGGTATGCGAGTTAGGCAATCCGCATTCACCTCTGCTTGGTGAAGTTTGGCCACGATGTCACTTTGAAAAGACGTGGGCTCTTGGCTCCTCCTCAATCTCTTGGGAATAGGCATATCCATCATGTCGTGGCTCCGTTTGCACAAAGCACGAGTAAAGGTACTAACTACTTGACCCATCTTAATATAGTAATCCAATTGAAAGCACAAAATCAACAATAAAGCAAAACCAAACACGAATAAAACAACTACCTTTGGCGTGTGAGTGGACACTGGAGTGGGCGATTAGTACAAATTTTTAATAACCTAGGCTCTGATATCAAAAACTGTAACACCCCTTTTATCCAAGCCCGAAGACCCGGTGAAAGAAATGTCACTCTTCTAAAAATAATACAATGGATTAAATAAAAGAGAACTCCTTTTGAAATTTAAAGACAAAAGCCGGATACAAAATTTTCTTTACTCTTTAGGATAAAATTTAAACCGTTAGTAATAATAATAACCCAAATATATCTTTAAGTGTAAACAAAACGGTACTTTACACAAGACCCACAGCGTAAAGAAAATCAGTTGTATCTCAATTAGAGTTTTAGTTTAAATCAAAAGGACAAAATAATGCGGAATAAATTTGTACTATTGCCACTCTCCGCTGGTCCACGACGATAATGCTAAAGCTACTTTCGGGCTAGGTGTTGGGATTACCTATGCACAAAGAAAACAAGCGAGGGGTAGTGGAAATCACTCGGTAGAGTCCCAACATACATGTAGTAGTGCAATGTAGTATGGTGATGTAAATGTCTATAGCCATGGGACTCAAATTTCTAGACTCTCTTAAAAAGGAAACGTTCTTGTGTCATCTATATGCATGTTTAAAACTCAGTCTTTTCCAAACCTCTTATGTAATAACTTTTAAAACTCATATCGTAGGACTTTTCACTTAATGTAAATTTTAGTTCTGGGAGCTAGTTACCCGTCGGCAACTCTAATTTCCTAAAGCAGCACACGCATACTTTCAAGGAAATCCTTATACACTTATTAGTTTAGAGGAATCGGGTGTGAGTAGGGAAGAAACCCGTTTGCATCCAGCGTCATACAAGTCTTTGGGGTTACTCCCTCCACATACACCACTATTCTTGCATGTGATGCGCATCAGAATCCTTTCTCTCCACTCACTAGTTAGTGGGACCTCAACTAAGCGATTTACATTCACAAACATATATGCTCCGTTAAGCTATACATGTATGCCTACGTATGCATGGTAGTGACTTCTCAATGCTTTAACCTTTAGAACATGATTTGACGAAAACCGATTCATTGCATGCAACAAAACTTTCATGACATGTTAACATGCATATGCATGTCCATGCTATATGTAGCAATTCCACTTTCATTTCTAGAGTGCGGTACTCACAATAGTTAAACCATATCCCATCCAACAAATGAATGTAATCACAATTATTATCTGATCACATGCCACAATAATCCAAGTTCTCACTAACCATATATACATATATGTATATATATATTTATAAATATACATATATATAAACACATATTCATATGCATCAATAATTGTTATTTGTATAATTATATAGCATGCTTACTTCAATGCACTTATTTAGACAAGCCCAAAACCAGCATGTCCATCAAGTTTATAAAGGCCATAACTAATTCATTAAAGCTTAGATTTCTACAACTCCAGAACCAATGGAACCATAATTCATCACAGTACAAGGGAAAAATATGTCATGGAAATCATAAAAATTATAACCATAAGAATATAGTGCAATCCATGGGTGAAAATGTTGTTCTACTCCTGAATTTTCCTAGAAAATGGTTAAACTTGACTCATAACTCTTTCATCTTAATTCGAATTGAGAAATTCCAAAGCCAAGACGACCATAATTCATTGAATTAAAAGGAAAAATTTCACACAAAAATAAAGAAAATTGTAAACCCTTGAAACCATCAAAACCCGTGGGTTAGGTGAAGACGTTCAAATTTCCAAATCAAACAGCAATTTTGTAAAATTGTTTCTCCCTCATTACATATCGAATCAGTGATTCAAAAACCAAATTACTCATGAGACACTTAAGTTTATTCAGTAGAAATTTGAATTTTTGAACACATACACAAGAGCAGTAATTAACCAAATCCACCCAAAACTCAGCATTTTAAAACCATTTTGCACAATTAATTTCTCATATAACTATAAGGATTTTAGCTCATTCAACTCTCATACATTAACAACTAATTACTACCCCAAAGTTCCAGCTTTTAATTACATCTAAACCACTGCACAATGAGGAATAAATCACCACCTCACATAATGAGGAAATTTCCAGCACCAACACATCTCATGTATCAACAAGGATTAACAAGAGATAGATGCTAAAACATGAGAATATAACTAGTTTCCATCCATCCCACTTAGCCAAAATTTATGAGCTAAAAAGACAATAATTTTCATCAAGAAAAACACTAAATCAAAGGGTCCAAAAGGTCATGACAAGATACAGCAAGCTGGAAATGAACATAATCACAATGAAGACAAAAAATTTTGAAAAAATTGGAAACCCTAACCTACCACACATTGGGGCTTTGGCCAAAATCTTGTAGATCCACTTAAATCAAGTTAAAGATGGCACATTTAAACTTATTTCAAGTTAAACAAAGTAGATCCAAAATAAAAACACTTAAAAAGAGTGGTTCTAAGTCAAAATCAACAAGAACATAACACAAAAACACTAACAACACATCTAAGGTTAGGATCCTACATTGAGTTAGCTTAAACCTTACAAAAAGCTTTGAAAAGCAAGATAAAAATCCACCTCCAAGCTGCTGGAAATGCTGGCCGGCCCTTCCTCCTTCCTCTCCTTGAAGTTTTGAAGGAAAACTCTTGAATCAAGCTTGGAGCTATACCCTTCTTCTTCTCTCTTTCTTCTCCTTCTCTCCAAACAACCTGTTCTCTCTTTTCTCTCCAAAGTGGGCGGCAATAGTAGGGTTTTTCTTGGGTTTGATTTCAGCCAACATGTGGCTTATAAAGTGGGGCTTAGGGTTTTCAAAAAGGTAGCTAGTGTTTTGATGAGGTGGCAAAAATTAGACCATTTCTAACTCATGTTTGACCAAATTTGAATTTTGGTCTTGCATGTGGTCCCCCACCTCATTAAACAAGAACAGTTCAAAAACAATCTTGTCACAAGAACAGTCAAAACTTAATTCTTAGTCATCACACTACCAGTCAAAATAATGATGTGGCAGGGTGGACTGCTAACTGTTGACTTTAACTTTGACTTTGCCAGAAAAGGAAACAAATACAGAGAACACTTAGCATATCACAGACCTCCCAGTCTTAGTCACCCAAGTTAGACCATGACCTGATAGTCACCAATCCATGCATTGACTTTGACCAAAAGTCAACTGTACACAAAGGTAAATAGATATTACAGTTCTGTTCTAGTAGTTGGCTATTGTTTGTAGATAATGATTCTGCAAGTTTGAGTTTTGGTGTTCTTTAAATTAGATTGTATCTAAATAGAGTTTTGTTATTATTCATTTATTAATTTGCACTATATCTTTGTTGTCTTGATTTCTGGTGTGGTTTCATTCTTGCACCTGTGGGGTCAAACTCACGGAATTGGCTCTGTTTTTTATATGGCTTTTGATCCAGCATAGGAGACAGGAGGATCCCTTCCTTCATCCCATTTATTGGATCATCTGAATCAGGGGAGCATGGCTACGGGAAAGACTTCAGTGCCAGAGAGATCAAGCGGGATGGGTGGCATTGCTGCTCCTTTGACCATTGAAAATGTTACTTCAGAAAATATAGCATCTGCTATGATCATGAAGAAAGGCCCTGCCACATCCTTTGCGGTAGTAGTCGGTGGGAATATTGCAGGAGCTAATGAAGGAGCGCCTATGGTTAATGGTACTGATTACACATTTCCATCTACAGATCAAAACGTACCCACTTGTAAAACTGTGGTAAATGGTTCTTCTATTTCACCAGTAGAGATCATTGATAATCAAAATATGCCTATCAGGAAAGGAAATTTTATTTTAGTAAGAGTTAACAATATTGCTTACAAAGAACGTATTAATCTTTGTCAATTCTCTTGGACAGCTAGAGTTGTCCTCTTGAAAGGAGAAAAATCATGGAAGTACGATGAACTATATGTTAAACTTCAAAACATTTTGAAATTGGATAAATGGAAATTAATCTCTTTGGGGAGAGGGTATTTTCATGTTCTATTACACTTCGAGGAGGATAGGAAGATGTGGTCCCAAGGTTTATTAAATTTAAAGTATTGTTAGATACAAGCTTAGGTGAACAATTTCAATCTAGCTGCACAAAAATCTATAAATGCTCAGGTTTGGGTAAAATTTCACAACCTAAATTGGGAATATTGGCACCCTCAGATTCTATTCAATTTTCCAAGGGGTATTGGGGTTTCTTTGAAAATTGATAATGCAACATTATTGGGAAATTTTGGTCACTTTGATGGATTCTTGTGGATGTAGATTTAGCAGGTTTCCTTCAGAGATAACTTATTATCGAGGCGAGGACTCATGTATTGAGGTATAAATATTTTATGAGAATTGTCCTGAATTTTGCAACAATTATCAAAGTATTGGGCACTTTCGGTGGAGGATGTAATACGGTGCCTGAGTGGTTCCTCATGTGTGAAGCCTTTAGAAAGGCCCGCGGTGATACAAAGCAAAATACTTAGATCTATAGACCTAAACCCATCTCACTCCTCTAGCATTGATTCGGGCTTCTCGCCGGCGATGGCGGATACTAGGATAGTGGCTCCTAATTCAGAGGCAGATCATGTAGCTCAGGTAAATACTATGTTGAAAGGATGTTCAGACAGTTTCTTTAGATATGGGCGTGGTTCATCGTTCGAATATTGCCATAGCTTTGAATGATACTTTTGATGATTTGGATGATGAGTTACCTTTAGAGGAAGCGGGGTTTTCAAGATCTTCCGTAGTGGAGGTTCTACATCTAGAAGGGTTTACCTTTAGGGTTAAAACAATAGGGATAAAACTATGATCCTCTACGACCCAGCTATGGCTCTTAGAGCGGCATAACAAAATTTGGCCTTAATTGCTTCAGACCAGTCAGTTTCGAAAACTAAGGATCCAAATGCATGGACCACAGTCAAAAGAAAGCCAGATCGACCAACGAAATTAGAACAGCCTAAAAGGCGTCAGGAGCAACCACGGCGGGGCCAGATAAAACCCGTGACTTCGGGCCTCTAAGTATGATAACCAATGATATTCTATATTAGAGCTGCGGGGCTTGGTAACCTAAAACTTCAAAGGGTTACGTATGACTTTTGTAATTAGCCATAACCACACTTTATTATGCTTGGTGGGGCCTATGATCAAATTTGATCTGATTCCACTCCTTTTGGTTTTCTTTACATATAAATTTCATTTACGCTAATAACTTTCGGTATCTTGCCCACCATGTGGATTTTTGCTTCGTTCTTTAGAGGATGCTAGAATTTTGCTTTCGATAAGAACAAATTATCTCTGTGGATATACCGAGGGTTAGAGATCGGCAGGTGCTTTCCTTTGTGTATAGGAGTGTTTTTTCTGGTCGTAAAAAAAATCTTTGGGCAGCCTTGGGCAATTTTGTTGAATTTATTGATCATTCATGGGCCATTATTGGAGATTTTAATGCCATTACAGGTATGCATGAGAGGTGCAGTGGTGGTCCTCCTATCCCTCTTCCTATTCAAACTTTGAGGTTGTGGAGGCTCTGAGGTTTGTTACCTATTGATACATACGGAGCTTTCATCACTTGGGGTTGGCATGGGACTCGCAGGTATGTTCAAAGCAAATTGGACAAGTCTTTCTGCTCAGATTATTGTTTGGAAGTTTGGGATTTCATTGTTTGTTGTACTTTAGCGACACTCGATCATCATCTATTCTTTGTTGAGTCTTTTAAAACTTAAGTAATATGGGCCGCATCCATTTTGGTTTGGTCTATGTGGCGCTTTCGATAAGGATTTCAAATCCTTACGTTGAGTATTTGGGTAGAAGGTTACAGGTAGTCCTTTCCATGATTCTTGCTAAATTGAAAAAGGTGAAGTATGCTCTTCAAGGTTGGAACAAGGATGTTTTCGGTGATATTCACTAGAAAATTACTTTGGTCCAGGAAAAGCTTTTTGCAATTCAAACTATTATATGAACTAAGGGATTCACTAAGGTGAGATTAGGTGAGAGGCTAGCTGCTTTCGGGTTTTGCTTGATGAATCTTGCTTTTAGAGAAACAATACTTAGGATCGATTAGAGTTAAATGGTTGAAGAGATCGTAACTCCAAATTCTTTCATTCACTTCTTGGATCGTAAATCTCAATGCCCTTTGTCTTCATTATCGATACATTCAAATGAGGCAACTATCAGGAGTCACATTGTGAATTATTACAGATCTTTATTCTCGGACGATGAAACTCTAGATACTGATTTCTTCAACTCAGATGAGATCATTTCAAGCTTAGTGATTGCAAAATATAATTTGTTCTTAACTAGTTTATCTAATTCCAAGGAGGTTAAATAGGCCATGTTCAACTTGGACCCAGACCAGCGTCCCCGATCCTGATGGTTTTTCAGGGTTCTTTTTCCAAACTTGATGGGATTTTATTCATTCTAATGTGGTGGATGAGATACGATCTTTTTTTCTTTTGGGAGCTATTCATCCAGGTCTCAACTCTAATTTCATGGTGCTCATTTCGAAAGTGCAAGGTGCAGACTCGGTGAACAAATTTCATTCTATCATGTTGGGAAACTTCCTTTTCAAGGTAGTTCAAAGATTTTGGCTGATCGGCTTACGGGGATCGCTTCCAAAATTGTTTAAGATAATCAGTTTGGTTTCATCCAAGGCAGAAACGTGGAAGACTGCATTGTGATTGCTTCTGACTATGTTAACCATCTTGATAGTAAAGTTTTTGGAGGTAATGTAGCTTTGAAGATAGACACCCGTAAGGCTTTTGACTCAATGAGTTGGGATTTCCTTCTCTCCTGCCGATTCCCTCCCCGAAGAATTTCTCTTCTCCGACTTATCTTTTATATGCCGATGATGTGCTTATGTTTTGCAGAGGGACTTATCATAATTTAAGCGGTGTTTACGATGTTACACTCTACGGATCTTTGCTCGGGTTAGATAGTCAACTTGGACAAATCTCATATCTACTTTTGTTCTAGTGTCTCTCACTCGTGTCGGGCCAAGATTTTGGAGGACTTTGGGATCAAAGTTGGGTCTTTACCCTTTATCTATCTTGGGGTCCCTCTCTTTAAGGGAAGTCTTACTCATGCCATTTTTCGTCCCATCACATATCGTATTTTGGAACAATTGGCCACTTGGAAAGGTCGCACTATTTTGCTGGCAGGTCGGTTGTGCTTGATAAATTCTATGATTACCTCCAAGTTTGTATACACTTTTATGGTTTACAAATGACCAATGAGTTTGCTTAAATATTTTAACAGGGCTATTCGAAACTTTTTATGGATCATATCTTTATTGGTTTGAAATCTGTCTCGGTTACTTGATCTGTCTATTGCCGACCTACTAAACAGGGGGGTTTAGGTCTAAAAAACCTAGTTACTTTCAATAAAGCTTTGCTATGCAAGCTCGCTTGGAAGTTAATGAACAATGACTCATTCGTTTTTTGATTTCTTCGGGTGCGCTTTTGGGCAAGCTAAACCCTTTGTATTATGTAAACTTCTTGATTTGGCCTCCTACAAGGCGGCTCACCTTACTATTTCGAGGGAGACGATTTGGCTCATTGGGGTTCATTCTAGGGTTCGTTTTTGGGTCAACAACTGGCTGGGGATACTTATTATTAAGTTACTATAGAACTTTGGAGATTTATGTGATCCAAGCATTTTGGTTGGTGATCTAGTCGATTTTGATGGCGTTTGGAACCTTCTAACGAGTTTTCGTGCAGCATTTTCAGAGTTGAGTACGTGTATTGAGGAGCTATCGATTGCTATGGGCGGGGCCGGATGAGAGAGTTTGGGTACATTCGGTCGGGCACCATTTCTTGTCGAGATATTTATCTTCGTTTATCTATGATGGCTTGACTGGTGTGGGTGATTCCATGGAAGATTTTCATTCCTCAGGCGGATTCGGTTTTCATGGCGTCTTCTCACGGGGTGTATCCCCGATGGCATCTTGATTAGGAGAGGTTTTCCATGACTTTAAAATGCAGAATTTGTGGTAAAGACACATAAATTATTTCTCTTTTTTTTTTACTTGCCCCTATGCTGCTACCATTTGGGATTGCCTGGGTTACTTTCGGGACCAATTTGGATGCATCGGGTTCGGTGGTTTATATATTTGAGAAGGCTATGAAGGTTTCCTTGAGCACTCAAGTCTTCAATTTATGGTCTCTGATTATTGTGGCCTACGCTATTTGGTTTGATTCGAAATCAAGGGCATTTTAGTAATATTTTCATTCCCTTAGCATGCTCTTTGGCTTTTATTTGGGCTTCGACTAGGGAAGCAAATGTTATTCAAAAGGGTGCGATGCACAACTCTATTGGTGATCTTCTAGTTTTCATGAGTTTAAGAGTTGTAGGTGCTACGCCTTGGGCTCCTCAGATTATCCCGATAGTTTGGTCTCCCCGGCCAATTAGTTGGTTGAAGGTTAATACCGATGGTGCTGCTAATGGTTGTTCGGGCCCAGGTGAATGCGGTGGGTATTTCGTCACTAGCAGGGGTTTCATTAAAGGCAGTTTTGTAGTCCCTCTGGACTCGTATTATGCCTTTGAGAGTGAGCTCTTGGATGCCATTATTGCTAATGAGTGTGCTAGAGACTTCGAGTAGGATCACTTATGGTTGGAGTACGATTCTACTTACGTCACCAACTTACTCATTCATCGAGAGGACGTCGTCTCGTGGGCCTGCTTCTTGTCCAAGTGTAGGAAAAAAGACCACAATGTGTTCGATGAAATGCCGGCCGTGACACTAGGCAGACAACTCACCCCCCCTTAAAGAGCTTAATTAACCGTTGGCCTTGTGACAGCAGGAAACATCACATTGTGCGAGGAGACATAAGGGCCTTTTTTAAAGAAATACATGGAATTTTGATGAGATGTTTTGCAGGTATGCTTAGAATAATGTATTCTAGGTTGTGTAAAAATTTCATAATTTTTGGAGATGCGAAAATATTTTTTATTTTTTATTTGCAAAATGTATAAAAATTTTAAAAAATTAAAAAATGCATGGAAAGTTGGTTTTTATTGTTGGGAATGCTCTTATATGTGCAACATGATTTTTAGGAAGCTTATTGTGCGGGACAAAATGTGTTTGCCTCGGTCAAGTTGATACGTGTGTGCTTGCGGTGGCACACAGTGGCATCGTGGGGGGGTGCCAAAGGCACATGTGCAACCAAGTGCATGAGAATTTAGTTTTGATTTTTGGGAATGCTCTTTTATGCTAAAAGTGGTATTTGGGAGCCTTATTGTGCGGGACAAAATGTGTTTGGCACGGACAAGTTGGAATGCTTGAGCATGGGGTGGCACTCGTGGGCACCATGGTGAGGGGGCCAAGGCACATCCAACCAAGTGTATGGGAAGTTGGTTTTGATTGTTGGGAATGCTCTTATATGCCAAAAGTGATATTTGGGAGCCATATTGTGGGGGCAAGCGTGTTTGCGCGGACAAGTTGGAGCATGGGCATGTGGTGGCACTTCGTGGGCACGGTGGTGGGGAGCCATGACACATGTTGAACGAGTGCATGGGAAGTTGGTTTTGATTGTTGGGAATGCTCTCATATGCCAAAAGTGATATTTGGGAGCCTTGTTATGCGGGGGCAAAATGTGTTTGGCAAGGACAAGTTAGAGCGCATGGTGTCCGCGGCCTAAGCCTTTGGCACTTTCATAAGTAGGCGTGCGGCGTACACTAGCCTCGCGGGTAGTAAGCCAACCGACAATGTCCCTCGTAAAACAAATAACCCGCGATATTAGTATTGTGCAAGCACAAAGCAAGCAACACATTAATTAAAATATGGATGCAACGAATTAAACGGGACAAGCTCACAAAGGCAACGATCGATATGAAATGCACTCGTTTTATTGATATCTCGATGGTAAGGTACACGGAGGCCACAAGCGCGTATTAAAGCCCGCACCTATGCTAGTGAGCTAGCCCAACATTTAAGCCAACTAGTCACCCTTCAGTAAAGAGCTCAATTAATCGTTAGCTTTGTGGCAGTGGGGAAACATTACAATGTTAGAGGAGAGATAAGAAGAAAATTACAAACAAAACTTAGAAACATCAAAATGTTTGAGGAGACATAAGCTACCAAGTAAGTAGCCATGGGCTTGACTAATGGCCCTGGACAAGCTATACTTGGGCATTACATGGGCACACTCTCACATTCTCCCCCACTTAATCTTTCGGCGTCCTCGACGACTTAGCTGCTTCAAAATCTTCAATCATTTGCTTAAACTGCTCCAGGTCTTCTGCTTTCTCCCAAGTTGTCTCCTCCTGTCCAAGTCCCTTCCAATTGACTAGATACTCTTGTCGTGGTAGGTAAGCTGAACTTTGATGATCACATGGCAGGATCTCTTGACTTGCTTCTCCTCTTGGCTCTCGTGTCTTTAACTCAGCAGCTGCTTTCGGGATGGCTGGTTGCGTCTTTGGATCTTCTTCATGCAGGGTGAGTGCGGCTTTAAGTTCTTGGCGTGAAACAGGATGCACCTTCATCCACTTTGGGGTTTCCACCTTGTAAGATGTCTTGCCGCCTTAGATATTATAGGGAGAGGGCCCTCATGGCGTCTTACAAATTGGCCATCCGGCGATCGCAATGATCGAAATTGTTCCTTGATAATCTTGACCATCACCATGTCTCTAGTTTTGAATTCCAGAGGTCTTCGTCCCTGATCTGCCCATTTTTTCATTCGTCGCGATGCCTTCTCCAAGTAAGCTCGAGCAACTACTGCCACATTATTTTTCCAATTCTTAGTGAAGTTGAAAGCTCTAGGGTTCACTACGATAATTGTCCACGGTATGGGGCAATAAAGGATTACGTCCATTCACTATCTCAAAGCGGGCTTTTGTTGGTGTGAGCTCTTTTGAGAATTGAAGCGAGGGTATGCGCATCGAATAGTTCGCCAATTCTTTTGATTAGCGACAAAGTGGCGTAGGTATTCTTCCAGCATGGCATTGAATCTCTCTATATTCCCATCCGTCTGTGGGTGATAGCTTGATGAGATATTTAGTTGTGACCTAAGGAGGTTAAAGAGCTCCTTCCAAAAATTCCCTGTAAACCTAGGGTCTCGATCGCTCACAATGTGTTGCGGCACCCCCCAATACTTGACTACAAACTTGAAGAATAAGCGGGCAGTCTCCTCTGCTGAGCAATACTTGGATGTCGGTATGAAAGTGGCATACTTTGAGAATCTATCAATGATCACTAGTATGCTTGAAAAATCCCCAGTTCTCGGCATGCTATTTATGAAATCTAGGGACACACTCTCCCATGGTCGAGCAGGGGTGGGTAGTGGCTCTAGTAATCACACTTGTTTTGGCTTCGGTGCTTATCTTGTTGGCATGTAAGGCAAGTTCTGGTGTAGTCCATCACGTCATCCCGAAGCTGTGGCCAATAATACCCTTGCTTAATCAACGCATAGGTTTTCTGCGACCGGGGTGTCCTACCCATAAAGTATTGTGGCATTCCCGTAGTAGGGTTCTCCTCAAATCTCCAGCCCTCGGGCGAATAGTCGATTCCCTTTCGTCCATAGTAGACCATCTTCTTCCCAAAACTGGCGAGTCTTCCCTTAACGCGCTTTGGTATATTCGACTCACGGGTCCTTCCCAGAGTGCTCACTTATCCGTTCGATGCGGATGTAGAAATGTGCTAGTGACAAGTTGGCTAGCATACTTAGTGCCGCATGATTGATTGGTGCGTCTACATGTTCAAAATGGAAATCAAACTACTGCGGTGATTTCACGCAGCGACTTCTGCTTAGAAGATAACTTTGGGCTGCGTGAAGAAATGACTCACGGTTGAATTATACGTCCTCTAGCAATTTCGACCCGGTATGTAATGTCTCCATGTTCTCAAACAATGGATGACCGTAGCATCTCTTTTCTTGCGTAGTATAATTCTTTTTAAACTTACGATAATTTTCTACTTTTCGTATGCAGCTGGGTGGCCTTCTTGAGTAAGACCCTCCCAAAGCAAAATCTGAGGCATCGTTTGTATTTCAAATGGCTTTGTGATGTCTGGAAGAGCTAGTCTTGGGTCTTTCATCATGGCATTTCTTGAGGTCTTCAAATGAGGTTTGACATTCATCACTCCATTCCCAGCTACCCCTTCTTCAATAATTGAGTTAGGGGGTTACTCTCATGAGAAGCCTTCAATGAAGCCTTGATCTCACGACATTGGTAGGTGTCTTCCACTCTTGGATTGCCCTCACCTTATCAAATCCATTGGATCGTCCTTGCTCGATAATGTGGCCTAGGAACTTGATTTGGTCACGTGCAAGAGCATTTCTCCTTCTTCACAAAGAGTTTGTTCTTAAAGCCTTTGGAACACCATCTCAATGTGCCTTGTGCTCTTCTAGTATGCGGCTATAGATTACAATGTCATCAAATAGACCATGAATTGTCAAGATAGTTGGATGGATCACACTTGGCTATGAAGCGGATGCGCGTTGGTGATCAAATGGCATCACCAAAACTCATAAGCCCTCGCAAGTCCGCATGCCATCTTTGGCTCATTCCTTGACAATTACTTTGGTAATAGACCTCAAATCAAATAGCTTTGTGAAATATTTGGCACCACTAAGTTGGCAACAGGTCGTATCAAAGGGATAGAATTAATTTACAAGCTTTCCAAGAGAGAGCTGATCGATAGTCATGCGTTTTTTGAACACCTGGTAGAGTTCTGGAGTTGGAGCCACAAGGTATTAAAAGCGCACTTGCCAGCTTATGCAGGTGGCTGGCAACTTTAGCGGCTGAGTTCAATCTCAGTAGGCTTACTTAGCCGGGCTTTGGGGCTTAGGGCATTCTTCTTGAGGAGGCGTAGAAATTATCAATCAAACGGGAATCATCACGTCTTTAGGGAACATTTACCAAGTTACTCATCCATGGCGCTTTAATGGCTGGACAGCTTTTTGGATTACATGGGCAGTCTTTTCATGGCAGTCGGCAGGTGGTGGGAACAACACATGTTAACCAAGTGCATGGGACTTGGTTTTGATAGGGAATTGCTTTTTAGCTATTAGTGGTTTCCACCTTATCGTGCTTGGAATGTGTTTGGCGATCAAGTTGGTATGCGTCCATGGGGTAGTTTTACCACCATGTGGGGGGCAAGGCCTTAGTTGAGTTGGTTTTGATTGTTGGGTCTCTTAAGGGGCCAAATCTATTTGCCTTGCGAGGCAAAATGTCCTTTAGCACGGGTGGAGGCTTATGGGCATTGGTGGCTTGTGGCATTGGGCCATGACCATTTGAACCAGTGCATGGGAAATTGGTTTTGATTGTTTGGGCTCTCTTCTGCCATTGAGTGCATTGGGAGTTATATCGCTTGTAAAATGCTTTTATGCGCATTTAGCGCATACATGTGGTCCACTCATGGCACAAGTGGTGGGTCCATGCACATGGCCATATGCATTTGAATTGTAATTTGATTTAGAGCTGGGCGCTCTTGATGCTACATGTCCTAAGCGGGGAGGTCTTCTATCACCTCCCCACTTTGTGTTTGGCAAGGACTTTTCCGCTTCGTGTTAGGAGTATGTTGGTTCCTCTTCTGCACGGGTGGAATGCATATGCGTTAACATGCCCCTGCGCCATTGATAGGTCTTGGACCCTTTGTCTATACAATTGAGTTCTTACCTAGCCTTCAAGCCAAAAATAGAATTTTATCTCTCGGACATATGCGTACAGCACTAATGCAGAATGCCTTCACATAGTCGACCATGGCACATCCATTTCAACTCGCCGGCGTTCGCGGGCATTAATCAACATTGAGGGAGAATTTTCTTTAGGCCTCCATTATCCTCCCAGTATTGATACTTACTTGCCGGCCGACATGCTTGTCAACCCAAGGTACAAGTAGCCATTGTCCAAGTTTCCCATGAGTTTGGCTTCACGCAAATTATTGCTCCATGTCGAAGAGGTTTTTTGAGATCCTTCGAAAGCTCCAATCGCGGGGCTCGGCACTTGTCGCCATAGTCTATCCCGTTGAGGGGCTGATGGGTAATAGCAACCATGGTGACATTCACCTTGGCCCACCATCTCTCTTTTGAGGTGTCCCGGTCACATAGCGTCCTCCGACAACTTGAGACCCCTTGTCAACTCGACCGCCATGGTGCATTTCCCGTGCCATGCTCTCGATGTTGCTTGATGTGTGAGGTTCTCAGCGCCCAGCGCCTCCTTTGGGCCCTTTCAGCTAGTCGAGGCTTTTGCAATACGTACGGCGCTCACTACTCGGCGAGTGCGCCAACTAAATTTTCCAATCGACTAGGTATGCTCACTACTCTCCTAGCTGTTGCCATAGGAATCGAATCGTTGTGGATTTGTGGGCAGCGACATGCTTAGAGGAGGGTCCTCAATGAACAACTCACCCCACTTAAGGCTTAAGCCGTTGGCCTTGTAACATTGGAACCTTGCGGGTAGTAAGCCAACCGACAATGTCCCTCGTAAAACAAATAATTGGATATTGATGCAATGAAACAAGCAACGAGAATATGGTATTTAGCGATTGCGGGACAAGCTCACAAAGGCAGATCGAAATATTTTTTAATTGATATCTCAATGTATAAAAATAAAAACCACAAAAGCGTATTAAACCCACTATTAGTGAGGGACAAAATTTTTTAGGCTTCGGTAAAGAGCTTAATTAACGGTAGCTTTGTGGCAGGGAAACATTACAATGTGGGGAGACATAAGAAGAAAATTACAAACAAAACTTAGAAACATCAAAATGTTTGAGGAGACATAAGTTACCAAGTAACCAGCCATATTGATTAGCCTGGACAAGCTATACTTGGCATTACATGTTCTCACTCTGGGCATGTGGTGGCACTTCGTAGGCACCGTGGTGGGGCCATGACACATGTTCAACAAGTGCATGGGAAGTTGGTTTTGATTTTTGGGAATGCTCTTTTATGCCAAAAGTGGTATTTGGGAGCCTTATAGTGCGGGACAAAATGTGTTTGTACGAACAAGTTGGAATCGTGAGCATGGGGTGCACTTCGTGGGCACCATGGTGGGGACAAGGCACATCAACCAATTGTATGGGAAGTTGGTTTTGATTGTTGGGAATGCTCTTATATGCAAAAGTGATATTTGGGAGCCATATTGTGCGGGGAAAAATGTGTTTGCACGGACAAGTTGGCAGCTTGGGCATGTGGTGGCACTTCGTGGGCACCGTGGTGGGGTGACGCACATGTTTAACCAAGTGCATGGGAAGTTGATTTTGATTGTTGGTAATGCTCTTATATTCCAAAAGTGATATTTGGGAGCCTTATTGTGGGGAAAATGTGTTTGCACGGACAAGTTGGGCACATGGGCATGTGGTGGCACTTGTGGGCACCATGGTGGGGCCGTGACACATGTTGAACAAGTGCATGGGAAGTTGGTTTTGATTGTTGGGAATGCTCTCATATGCCAAAAGTGATATTTGGGAGCCTTATTGTGTGGGGCAAAATGTGTTTAGCGCGGACAAGTTGGAGCATATGGGCATGTGGTGGCACTCGTGGGCACCGTGGTGGGGGGCCATGACACATGTTCAACCAAGTGCATGGGAAGTTGGTTTTGATTTTTGGGAATGCTCTTTTATGCCAAAAGTGGTTTTTGGGAGCCTTATTGTGCGGGACAAAATGTGTTTGTAACAAACAAGTTGGATGGAATGCATGGGGTGGCACTAAGTGGGCACCATGGTGGGGAGCCAAGGCACATCAACCAATTGTATGGGAAGTTGGTTTTGATTGTTGGGAATGCTCTTATATGCCAAAAGTGATATTTGGGAGCCATATTGTACTTGGAGGAAAAATGTGTTTAGCACGGACAAGTTAGGCATGGTGTGAGAGTGTGCCTATGTAATGCCCAGTATAGCTTGTCGGGGCCATTAGTCAAGCCCATGGCGCTTACTTGGTAGCTTATGTCTCCCTCGAACATTTTGATGTTTCTAAGTTTTGTTTGTAATTTTCTCTTCTTATGTCTCCTAGAACATTGTAATGTCTCTGTCACAAAGCAAGCGGTTAATTAAGCTCTTTACGGAGGGGTGACTAGTGGTGAAATGTTGGGCTAGCTCACTAGCATAGGTAAGGGGCTTTTAATACATGCTTGTGGCCTCAGGTGTACTCTTACCATGAGACATCAATAAAGCGAGTGCATTTCATATCGATCGTTGCCTTTGTGAGGCTTGCGGTTTAATTAGATTCGTCCATATTTTAATTCTTGTGTTGCTTGCTTTGTGCTTGCACAATACTAATATCGTGTGGGTTATTTGTTTCAGGGGACATTGTCGGTTGGCTTACTACCAGCGAGGAGCTGGTAAGCACGCGCTACTAGAGTGCCAAGGCTTAGGCGTGGCGGTTGGTATCGAGCCAAAGCGATTGAGGTGGCCATGGGGAAGCATGCGAGGATCACAAATCAACAGCGATTGATTCCTACGACCAACGCTAGGAGAGCTAGCGAGCATACCTAGCGGTTGGAAAATTTGGGCGTACATTGAGCCTTGAGTTGGATGAGCTTCGTGCCGAGTGAGGCATTGGAGGCGACTAGCGAGGTAAGAGCCGAGGAGGCAAGAGGCCCCTCCGGTCTCGGTGGGAGCCGGACACACCCATCAAGCACAGCTCACGGAGGAGCACCGCGAGTTACAACAGGACAATGCGGTTGTGAGTTGACAAGGGTTGTCAGCGAGTTGTGGGAGGGCGTTGCGGTGGCCAGTGGACACTCTCGAAGAGATTGCGGATCTAAGCACCAAGGTGAATGTCACCATGGTTGCTGTGGAAACCATCACCCCCCAGCGAGGATAGACTACTGAGTATCAAAGTGCGGGCCGGGCATATGGAGGGAGCGCGTGATCTGCGAAGAGCTCGAAAATTTCCTCTTCGACATGGAGCAATATTTTCTAGCGGTGAAGCCAAACTTCGGAGGAAACAAAATTGACAGTAGCTACGATGTACCTTGCGGGTGTGAAGTTGTGGTGGAGGACCAAGTATGTGATATACAAAGAAAATAGATCGTTATCAATACTTGGGGAGACTGAAGAAGGAACTTCAAAGCTTCAATTCCTCCACGAGAATGTTGATTACATTAGCGGCGTCATAACTTCTTTGGAGTTAAAGCAGGCCGGGTTCCATCACGAGACTATGTGAAGGCATTCTCGGCACTCATGCTAGAACATACGTGACATGTCAGAAAGATAAATTATTCTATTTTTAGAAGGCGGCAAGTAGGCAGAGCATTATATGACGAGGAGGGTCAAGACCTATCAGTGAGCGTGGGCGTTTGGATTATGCATTTGAGAGCAGCTAGCTAGCAGAGGAACCAAGTCAATACTCCTAACACAAGCGGGATAAAATCCTTGGGCGAATCGGACAAAAGTGGGGAGGTGATAGAAGACCTCCCTCCTTGAACCATGGCATCGAGCGTCGATTTAATTCAAATTACAATTCAAATGCATATGGCCAAAGCCTAGACCCATGTCTTGCTTTTTATGTAGCGGACCACATAGAGTGGCGAATGTCCTCATAGAGCACTTTGAATGCTTTACAAGCTTCTTTGCGTCCCGAGGGAACAAGGAAGAAGAGGAGGGAGGAAGAGGAAGAGCCTACTTTCGAATGGGGGCCTCCGATTTCACCGAGCCATGAAGAAACAAGTCATTAGAGGCGAAGAGTGTACACGAGGGGCTCATGTTTGTAGAAGCCACCATCAATGGGAAAGCGAAGGCGTGATGGTGAACCGCGGGTACTACGCACAACTTTATCTCGGCGGGCGAAGAGATTGAAGCCCTGAGTTAGAGAAGGATTGGAATTACATTATGAAGGCGGTCAATTGAAGGCCACATTGCGTAGGGATGGCAAGACAAGTACCAATAAAACTTGGCTCATGGGAAGGAAGCGGACCCGACATGATATTTATGCCGATGGGCGATTTGATGTGGTTTGGGCATGGAATTTCTAATAGAGAAAAAGGCAATTCCCATCCCGACCACAAATAAGCTGATCATGATGGGAGAGTCTACGGTGTTGTTCCATGAAGCTCAAGCGGATGATTGAAGTTTTTGTCGACTCTTGATTTAAAAGGGGTAAGCGGCAAGAACCAACATACGTTGCTTTTGCATGGAGAAAGAAGATTTGAAGATGGAAAAGGTGCTGCGATGATAGAAGAGGTACTACAATCCTTCGGGATGTCATGCGGATAAACTCAGAACCTACCCCGAGGCGAAGCATAGACCATGAGATTGAGAACCGTATTAGGGAAGCCACCAGCAAAAGCACCTTATAGGATGGCTCCTCGAGGGTGGCGATTCACGAAGACAATTAGAAGAACTCTTGAGCCGAGGGCTTCATAAGGCCATCAAGGCCCACATGGGCGCTGTGTTATTCGAGAAGAAGCATGATGGGAGCTTGCGGTGTCGCGTGGACTATCGAGCTCTTAATAAGGTCACGGTCGCAACAAATATCCTATCCCTTGATAGCGAACCTATTGACCAACTTAGTGGTGCCAAGTGATTCACAAGCTAGACACGAGATCGAGGATACTATCAAGATACGGATTCTTAGAAGGAGATGAGCCGAAACGGCGTGCGTGACTTCGGTATGGAGCTTACGAGTTCTTGGTGATGCGTTTGGATTGACCAATGCGCCAGCAACATTTTGCACTTTAATGAACCAAGTGTTCCATGACTACTTAGACAAGTTTGTGGTGGTCTACTTAGACGATATTGTAATCTACTGATCATATTTGGAAGAGCCTGAGAGGCACATTGAAATGGTGTTTGAAGGCTTAGGGAGAATAAACTTTTAAGTAAGAAGGAGAAATGCTCATTTGCACAAGACCATATCAAGTTCTTAGGCCATATCATTGAGCAAGGCAGCATCCGGATGGATTTGGAGAGGTGAGGCGATCCAAAGTGGAAGACCCGCGATGTTAAAGAGATGGGATCATTTCACGGCTTAGCGAATTACTATCGGCGCTTCATTGAAGGATTCTCAGAGCAGCCCCTCCGCAATTATTGAAGAAAGGGGTAGCGTGGGAGTGGGCGACCGATTGTCAAACATCATTTGAGGACACGAAAGCCGCCATGATAGAGATCGATGCTAGCTCTTAGGACATCCTGAAAGCCATTTGGGATACAAGCGGATGCCAGGCTTTGCTTTAGGAGGGTCTTACTTCAAAGAAGGCCATCCAATTGCGTCTGAAAGTAGGAAACTTTGAAGGCGAGAAGAACTATCTGACCAAGAAAGGATGTTGGCAGTCATCCATTGTTTGAGAACGTGGAGGCACTACATCAGGGATCGAGTTTGTGGTGAACCAGACAATTCGGCGATGAGTCATTTCTTCACTTCGAAGTGACACTCCAAAGCAGTGTGGCGAGGAATTTCACTGCGGAGTTTGATTTTCATTTTGAACATAAGCGGGACACACCAACCAGCGTGAGATGCTTTAAGTCGCAAAGGCAATTTGCGGCATTAAGAACACTAGCCAACATACGCTAGTACCATTTATACGTCCGTGCTGAAGCGGATAAAGGAGCACTTAGGGAAGGACCCGTAGCTCAAAAACATATTAAAATTTGGCGTGAAGGGAAGACTACTTGATTTGGGAAGATGGATTACTTTGGGGCGAAAGGGAATGGCTATTTGTCCCGAGGCGAGGGACTTAAGGGCTTCGAGAGAGTGCCATGATACTATATGGGGCGGGGCACTGGTTGGCGAGAGAACCTATGCATTGATTAAGCAAGGGGTACTTTCGTAGCCTGCTGTGGATGATGTGATGGACTACACTAGGACACATCTAACAGCTACCAGCGAGGATAAGATGGAGCGCCGAAGCTAGCGAGTTAGAGCCTTCACGCTGCCCCAGCTTCGGCCATGGGAGAGTATATCATTGGATTTCATAAATGGTTTGCCAAATTGGGACTTTTTGAGCATATTAGTGGTTATTGATAGATTCGAAGTATGCCACTTTGTTCCGACATCAAAATTATTTTCGTGAGAGAGGAGGTAGCTTATTCTTAAGTTTGTAGTCAAGTATTGGGGGTGCCGCGACATGGTATTCGGTGATCGAGACCACAGGTTTCTGAGGGAATTTTGGAAGGAGCTCTTCAACCTCCTAGGCTCAAAACTAAATATCTCCTCAAGTTATCATCCCACGGTGCCCCGGACAAGCGAGAGAGATTCAGCGCAATCTGGAGGAATCATACTTTATGCGGCGCCAACCAAAAGAAGCTTCTTTGGATCTGCGCCAATTTTGTTTCAATTCTCGGAGGGCTTTCACGCAGCCAAGAGAGCCCGTTGAGATAGTGAATGGAGCCAGAATCGCTACTACCTCATCACAGTGGATAGTTATAGTGGAAAGAATCCCGGAGCTTTCAACTTCACTAAAGATTGGAGGAACAATGTAGCGGATTGCTCGGGCATACTTAGAAGCCTCGCGGCGAATGAAGAAATGGGCTGACCAGGCGAAGACCCGCTTGAGTTTAAGCGGGAGATATGGTGATGGTCGAAATAGCGGCGGAAGCGGTTTGTCGTTGCGTTGGTGGATGGAAGACTTGTAAGGCGTTACGAAGGCCTCTCCCGGTAATATCAAAGGTGGAGCAAGACATCTTACAAAGTGGAACCCCGAAGTGGATGAAGGTGCATCCGGTGTTTCCGCGTCGGCAACACGAAGCCATACCACCGGATGAAGAAGATCCAACACGCAACCCGACCATCGAGCGGCGGTCGACTTGAAGACGAGGCGCCCGGGGAGGAAGCAAGGCTGAAGAGATCGCTGCCGGCGAGGATCATCAAAGTGCAGCGGCGACGCACGACAAGAGTATCTAGTCAAGTGGAAGGACTTGGCGAGGAGGGAGGCGAGTTGGGAGAAGGCTGAAGACGGAGCAATTCAAGCGATGATTGAAGATTTTTGAAGCGGCAAGTGTCGAGGGCGTGATTAAGTGGGGAGAATGTGAGAGTGTGCCTATGTAATACCCAAGTATAAGCTTGTCGGGGCCATTAGTCAAGCCCATGGGCGCTTACTTGGTAGCTTATGTCTCCTCAAACATTTTGATGTTTCTAAGATTTGTTTGTAATTTTCTCTTCTTATGCTCCTCGAACATTGTAATGTCTCCTTTGTCCTGCAAACAAGCGGTTAATTAAGCTCTTTACGGAGGGGTGACTAGTGGTGAAATGTTGGGCTAGCGCTCGCTAGCATAGGTAGGAGCTTTTAATGCACGTGCTTGTGGCCTCCGTGTACCGCCGAGACATCGATAAAAGCGAGTGCATTTCATATCGATCGTTGCCTTTGTGAGGCTTGCCGTTTAATTCGTTGCGTCCATATTTTAATTCGTGTGTTGCTTGCTTTGTGCTTGCAATACTAATATCATGTGGATTTGTTTTCACGAGGGACATTGTCGGTTGGCTTACTACCGCGAGGGGCTAGTAAGCGCATCCGATACTACTGATTGCTAGAAGGCTTAGGCCGTGAGCCTTATTATCTTGAGGGGCAAAATGTGTTTGCACGGACAAGTTGAAACGCATGGGCATGTGGTGGCACTTTCATGAGCACGTGGTGGGGAGCCATGACACATGTTCAACCAAGTGCATGGGAAGTTGGTTTTGATTTTTGGGAATGCTCTTTTTATGCCAAAAGTGGTTTTGGGAGCCTTATTAATGCTTGGGACAAAATGTGTTTGCTTACGAACAAGTTGGAATCGCGTGAGCATGGGGTGGCTTCGTGGAAGGCACCATGGTGGGGGAACCAAGGCACATCAACCAATTGTATAGGAACTTGGTTTTGATTGTTGGGAATGCTCTTATATGCCAAAAATGATATTGGGAGCCATAATGCCTTGTGGGAAAAATGTGTTTAGCGCGGACAGGATTGGAGCATGGTGTGAGAGTGTGCATGTATGATAACCTGTATAGCTTGTCAGGGGCCATTAGTGAAGCCACTTGTGCTTACTTGGTAGCTTATCTCCTCGAAACATTTTGATGTTTCTAAGTTTTGTTTGTAATTTTCTTCTTATGTCTCCTCGAACATTGTAATGTTTCCGTGTCCTAAAGCAAGCGGTTAATTAAACTCTTCACGGAGGGTGACTAGTCGCGAAATGTTGGGCTAGCTACTAGCATAGGTAAGGGGCCAATGCGTGCTTGTGGCCTCCGTTTACTCTTACCATGAGATATCAATAAGAAGAGTGCCTTTCTTTATATCGATGGGTGCCTTTGTGAGCTTGTCCGTTTAATTACGTTGCGTCCATATTTTAATACAGTGTTGCTTGCTTTGTGCTTTACCAATACTAATATCGTGTGGGTTATTTGTTTCACGAGGGACATTGTGGTTGGCTTACTACTGCGAGGGGCTAGTAAGCACCGCCGCGGCTTTACTAGGTGCAAAGGCTTAGGCGTGGCAGTTGCATATCCCGAGCCAAAGTGATTGAGGTGGCCATCCGGGCAGCATGTCGAGATCACAAATCAACAACGATTCGATTCCTACGACCAACAGCTAGGGAGAGCTAGCTTGAGCATACCTAGCCCGGTTGGAAAATTTGGAGGCATACATTGAGCCTTGAGTTGGATGAGCTTTCGTGCGGTGAGGCATTGGAGGCGACTAGCCAGAGTAAAGGCTGAAGAGGCAAGAGCCCCCTCCGGTCTCGAGGAGAGCGGACACACACATCAAGCAGGCTCCTGGAGGGAGCACCGCGATTGTAGGACAATGCGGTCAGGCGGAGTTGACAGGGTTGTCAGCGAGTTGGCCGGGAGGGCGTTAGGTGGCCGTGGACGCTCAAAGAGGAGATTGGGATCTAAGCGCCAAGGTGAATGTCACCATGGTTGCTATTGAAACCCATCACCCCCCTCAGCGGGGATAGACTACTGGTATCAAAGTGCCCAGGCGAGCATATATATGGAGGGGCACGTGATCTGAAAGAGCTCGAAAATTTCCTCTTCGACATGGAGCAATATTTCCTAGCGGTGAAGCCAAAAGCTCGGAGGAAACAAAATTGACAATGGCTTCTACGATGTACCTTGCGGGTGGCGAAGTTGTGGTGGAGGACCAAGTATGTCGATATACAAAGAAAATAGATCGTTATCAATACTTGGGGAGACCTGAAGAAGGAACTCAGCTGTTCCTCCACGAGAATGTTGATTACATTCTTGGCGTAAGTAACTTGCGGGAGTTAAACAGAATTGGGTTATCTGAGAGACTATGTGAAGGCATTCTCGGCACTCATGCTGAACATACGTGACATAATAGAAAGATAAATTATTCTATTTTTTAGAAGGCTGAAGCCGTGGGCAAGAACGAATTGCATGAGCGGAGGAGTCCAAGACCTACTCAACTGGCCTTGAGCGTGGAGGCGTTGTGTAGGTATGCATTTGAAACTTATTTGCTAGCAAGAGGAACCAAATCAATACTCCCTAACATGGCGGGATAAAATCCTTGAGACGAATCCCAGGACAAAGTGGGGGAGGTGATGAGACCTCCTCCTTCAGGACCATGCGGCATCAAAAGCGTCGGAACAATTCAAATTACAATTCAAATACATATGGCCAAAAGCACTAGACCCTTGTCTTGCTTTTTATGTAATGGACCACATAGAGTGGCGAATGTCCTCGCGCTTTAAATGCTTTACAAGCTTCTTGCCCTTGAGAGCGAGGCAAGTGAGGGAGAATGCGAAGAAAGGAAAGAGCCTACCGAATGGGAGGCCGATTTCGAGCCATGAAGAAACAATGGATTTGAAACAAAGAGAGTGGCTGAAAAGGGCCTAATGTTTGTGGAAGCCACCATCAATGGAAAAACGCGAGGAGCGTGATGGTGAACACGGGTGCTAAGCACAATTTTATCTCGGCGAGGAGGCAAGGAGATTGAGCTGAAGTTGGAAGGACGGAGATTGAATGGCGGTCCATTTCCGAAGGCCACTTGGCGGTGGGTATGGCAAAACAAGTACCGATAAACTAGGCCCATGGGAAGGGGCATACCAACATGATGCGGTACCATGGGCGGACTTCGTGGTGCTGGGCATGGGTTTCTAATGAACAAAAAGCAATTCCTATCCGACCCGCGAATAGTTTGATTATGATGGGAGAAAATACGGTGTTGTTCCCTTGAAAATAAAAACAGGATGATTCAAATTTTTGTATTTGGCTCCAATTTAGAAGGAAGAGGGACAGAACAGACATATGTTGCTTTACGCTTGGAAAAGAAGGGTTGGGCGGCGGCGTGCAGCGTGGTGATAAGAGCATTTCTGATCTTTCCAAGATGTCATGTAGGATAAACTCGAAGGCCTTCCCAGAAAAGTATATGACCATGAAGTTGAACTCATACAGTGAAGCCACCGGCCAAAAAGCACCCTGGGCTCCTCCGTAATAGCGAGTTGCGAAACAACTAGAGAACTCATGGGCCGAGGCTTCATAAGGCCATCTAAGGCCCGCTACGGAGCACACATGTTGTTCCGAAAGAAGCGCGATGGGAGCTTACGGTTGTGCGTGGACTGCTCGAGCTCTCAATAAGGTCACGGTGCGCAATAAATACCTATCCCTTGATAGCGGACCTATTTGACCAACTTAGTGGTGCCAAATATTTCACAAAGCTAGATTTGAGATCAGGTACTACAGTCACAATTGCTTGAAGGAGATGAGCGAAAACGGCATCACGTGATGATCCACAGGGAGCTTATGAGTTTTAGTGATGCCATTTGGATTGACCAGCGCCCTGCATTTTGTACATTAATGAAAGTGTTCCCGACTATCTTGACAAGTTAGTTGTGGTCTATTTGGATGACATTATAATCTATAGCCACGCACTAGAAGTGAGGGCACAGTGAGATGGTGTTCCAAAGGCTTGGAGAACAAACTCTTTGTGAAGAATGCTCTTTGCACGGGATCAAATCAAATTCCTAGGCCATTGTTGAACAAGGCGCATCGAATGGATTTGGATAAGGTGAGGGCAATCCAGAGTGGAAGACACCTACCAATGTCGGGGAGATCGGTCGTTCCTCGGCTGGCAATTACTTGTCGGCTTCATTGAAGGCTTCCAAGGAGCAACCTGGCGAATTACTAAAGAGGGGTGCATGGGAATGGAGTGATCAATGTCAAACCTCATTTGAAGACCTCGGCAGCCATATGAAGACCCGGTATGCTTCTTCGGACATGCGAAGCCATTTGAAATACAAACGGATGCCTGATTTTGCTTTGGGAGGTCTTACTTCAAGAAAGGCCACCCGATTTGCATCTGAAAGTAGAAATTATATGAGAAGTGAAAAAATTATACTGGCCTTGAAAAAAGAGATGCTAGCGGTCATCCATTGTTTGAGAACATGGAGACACTACATCTCTGGGGTGAAATTCGGTGAAGGTGGACAACTTCGGTAGTGAGTCATTTCTTCCGCTGACCAAAATTATCTTCTACTGCAGAGCGTTGTGAGAAAATCGCGAGTTTGATTTCCATTTTGAGCATAGAAGGGGCACTAATCAAGCGGCAGAGGCGCTTTAAGTACAACGGAACTGCGGCGGGATGCAGCTAGCAGCGTGGTGCAACATCCGTGCGAGGCGGATAGGGAACGCAGGGAAGGACCAGTAGCTCAAAATATACTAAAGCATGAAGGAAGCTTGATTTTGGGAAGAAGATGGTCTACTGCGGGCCGAAGGGGTGACTATACGTCAGAGTGGAGATTTAAGGAGAACCTACTGGGAATGCCACGATACTCATGGGCGGACACCACAGTTGCTGAAGAGACCTATCGTTGATTAAGCAAGGGTATTGTGGCCCGGCGCGGGATGATGTGATGGACTACACGAGGCACCTTACATGCCAACAAGATAAGACCGAAGCGCCAAAACAAACGGTTCGCTGGAAATTTTCTACGCTGCTGCGACCATGGGAGGTGTGTCCATGATTTCATAAATGGCATGCAGCAGGGATTTTCAAGCACACTAGTGATCATTGATAGATTCTCAAAATATGCCACTTTCATACCGACATCCAAGTATTACGCTGTGGAGGCTGCCTTATTCTTCCAAGTTTGTAGTCAGAGTATTGGGGGGTACCCTGACACATTGTGGCGTGAGACCTAGGTTTAAAATTTAGGAAGGAACTCTTTAACCTCCTTGGGTCACAACTAAATATCTCATCAAGCTACCACAGAGACGGATGGGCAAGCAGGAGATTCAATGCCATGCGGGAAGAATACCTAACCACTTTGTTAGTGCGAATCAAAAGGTAGGCGCAACTATTGGATCGCAGCCAATTACATTTCAATCTCAAAAGAGCTGGCTGACCAACAAGAAGCCCGTTTGAGATAGTGAATGGGCAGAATCCTTTATTGCCCCATCTTGTGGACAATTATAAGTGGCGAGGAATCTAGAGCTTTCAGCTTCACTGAGGATTGGAAAAATAATGTGGCGTGCTTCGAGCACTTGGAGAGGCATCATGACGAATGAAAAATGGGCGGTCGGGGGCGAAGACCCACGGAATTCAAAGCGGAGACATGGTGATGGTCAAGATTACTTGCGGAGCAGTTTGATCATTCTGATCATTGGATGGCCGACTTGTAAGGTTTCACGAGGGCCTCTCCACATAATATCTAAGGTGGGCAAGACGTCTTACAAGGTGGAAACCCAAAAGTGGATGAAGGTACATCCGGTGTTTCCGCGTCGACAACTTAAAGCCGTACCGCGGATGAAGAAGATCCGGTAGCGCAACGGCATCCGGCGGCGGTTGAGTTGAAGACACGAGGCGCCAAGAGGAAGCAAGCGAAGAGATCCTGCCGGCGGGATCATCAAGTTCAGCGGCGTCCACGACAAGAGTATCTAGTCAAGTGGAAGGGACTTGGAGGAGGAGACAAGTTGGGAGAAGACAGAGGAGCGGTTCAAGCAAATGATTGAAGATTTTGAAGCTGTAAATTAAGTCAGGGCAAACAGATGAGTGGGGGGGAATGTGAGGTGTGCCTATGTAATGCCCAAGTATAGCTTGTCGGGGGCCATTAGTCAAGCCCATGGCTTACTTGGTAGCTTATGTCTCCTCGAACATTTTGATGTTTCTAAGTTTGTTTGTAATTTTCTCTTCTTATGTCTACTCGAACATTTGTAATGTTTCAGCTGTCCAGAAACAAGCGGTTAATTAAGCTCTTTCTGACGGAGGGTGACCTGTTCAGTGAGGAAATGTTGGGCTAGCTTCACTAGCATAGGTAGAAAGCTTTTAATACGTGCTTGTGGCCTCAGGTGTACTCTTACCATCGAGATATCAATAAAGCGAGTGCCTTTCATTCGATGCGTTGCTGAGACTTGTCCGTTTAATTCGTTGCGTCCATATTTTAATTACGTATTGCTTTGTGCTTGCACAATACTAATATCGTGTGGGTTATTTGTTTCACGAGGGACATTGTCGGTTGGCTTACTACTGCGAGGGCTAAGTAAGCACCGACCTACTTGCGAGTGCCAAAGGCTTGGGCGACACATGGGCATGTGGTGGCACTTGTGGGCACCATGGTGGGGAGCCATGACACATGTTGACCAGTGCATGGGAAGTTGGTTTTGATTGTTGGGAATGCTCATATATGCCAAAAGTGATATTTGGGAGCCTTATAATGCGGGGCAAAATGTGTTTTAGCAGGACAAGTTGGAGCGCATGGGCATGTGGTGGCTTTCCTGAGCTACCCGTGGTGGGGCCATGACACATGTTCAACCAAGTGCATGTGGGAAGTTGGTTTTGATTTTGGGAATGCTCTTTTATGCCAAAAGTGGTTTTGGGAGCCTTATTGTCTTGGGACAAAATGTGTTTGTACGAACAAGTTGGAATCAGCATGGGGTGCACTTCGTGGGCACCATACAGGTGGGGGCAAGACACATCAACCAATTGTATGGGAAGTTGGTTTTGATTGTTGGGAATACTCTATACCAAAGTGATATTTGGAGGAGCCATATTGCGAGGAAAATGTGTTTGTACGGACAAGTTAGGCAGCTTGGGCATGTGGTGGCACTTCGTAAGACACCGTGGTGAAGCGGCCAAGGCATGTTCAACAAGTGCATGGGAAGTTGATTTTGATTGTTGGTAATGCTCTTATATTCCAAAAGTGATATTTGGGCCTTTATGTGAGGGGAAAATGTGTTTGTACGGACAAGTTGGAGCATATGGGCATTTGGTGGCACTTGTGGGCACCATGGTGGGGGCCCGTGGCACATGTTGAACCAGTGCATGGGAAGTTGGTTTTGATTGTTGGGAATGCTCTCATATGCCAAAGTGATATTTGGGAGCCTTATTGTGCGGGGCAAAATGTGTTTAGCGCGGACAAGTTGGACATATGGGCATGTGGTACTCATTGTGAGCACCGTGGTGGGGAGCCATGACACATGTTCAACCAGAGTGCATGGGAAGTTGGTTTTGATTTTGGGAATGCTCTTTTATGCCAAAAGTGGTTTTGGGGAGCCTTATGTATGGGGACAAAATGTGTTTTGCTTGCGAACAAGTTGGAATCGTGAGCATGGGGTGCTTGCACTCAGTAGGCACCATGGTGGGGGCTTGGCTCAACCAATTGTATGGGAAGTTGGTTTTGATTGTTGGGAATGCTATATATACCAAAAGTGATATTTGGGAGCCATGGCCAATGCTAGGAAAAATGTGTTTGTACGGACAAGTTGGGCAGCAGGCATGTGGTAGCACTACGTGGAGCACCGTGGTGAAGCTGACAAGGCACATGTTCAACCAAGTGCATGGGAAGTTGATTTTGATTGTTGGTAATGCTCTTATATTCCAAAAGTGATATTTAGGAGCCTTATTATGCGAGGGGAAAATGTGTTTGTACGGACAAGTTGGAGCACTTATGGGCATTTGGTGGCACATGGGCACCATGGTGGGGGCCGTGACACATTTGAACCAAGTGCATGGGAAGTTGGTTTTGATTGTTGGGAATGCTCTCATATGCCAAAAAGTGATATTTGGGAGCCTTATTTATGCGGGAGCAAAATGTGTTTAGCTTGCGGACAAGTTGGAACACATGGGCATGTGGTGGCTTCATAGATGCAAGTGGTGGGGGCCATGACACATGTTCAACCAAGTGCATGGGAAGTTGGTTTTGATTTTTGGGAATGCTCTTTTATGCGAAAAGTGGTTTTAGGAGCCTTATTGTCTTGGGGACAAAATGTGTTTGTACGGCAAGTTGGAATCTTGTGAGCATGGGGTGGCCTTCGTGGGCACCATGGTGGGGAGCAGGCACATCCAACCAATTGTATGGGAAGTTAGTTTTGATTGTTGGGAATGCTCTTATATGCAAAAGTGATATTTAGGAGCCATATTAATGCTTGAGGAAAAATGTGTTTGCTTGGGACAAGTTAGGCAGCTTGGGCATGTGGTGGCACTGCATTGGGCACGTGGTGAAGCGACAAGGCACATGTTCAACCAAGTGCATGGGAAGTTGATTTTGATTGTTGGGAATGCTCTTATATGCCAAAGTGATATTTGGGAGCCTTATTGTGCTGGGGCAAAATGTGTTTGCAGCGGACAAGTTAGGCATGGGCATGTGGTGGCACTTGTGGGCACCATGGTGGGAGCCATGACACATGTTGAACCAAGTGCATGGAAGTTGGTTTTGATTGTTGGGAATGCTCTCATATGCCAAAAGTGATATTTGGGAGCCTTATTATGCGGGCAAAATGTGTTTGGCACGGACAAGTTGGAGCATATGGGCATGTGGTGCACTGCTTGCACCGTGGTGGGGGCCATGACACATGTTCAACCAAGTGCATGGGAAGTTGGTTTTGATTTTTGGGAATGCTCTTTTATGCCAAAAAGTGGTTTTGGGAGCCTTATTGTCTTGGGACAAAATGTGTTTTGCCGAACAAGTTGGAATGCGTGAGCATGGGGTGGCTTGCTGTGGGCACCATGGTGGGGAGCCAAGGCACATCAACCATTGTATAGGAACTTGGTTTTGATTGTTGGGAATGCTCTTATATGCAAAAGTGATATTTGGGAGCCATATTTAATGCTGGCGGAAAAATGTGTTTGTAACGGACAAGTTAGGCAGCTTGGGCATGTGGTGGCACTCGTGGGCACTTGAGTGGTGGCTGACAAGGCACATGTTCAGCTTGAGAGTGCATGGGAAGTTGATTTTGATTGTTGGTAATGCTCTTTATATTCCAAAAGTGATATTTGGGAGCCTTAACGTGGGGAAAATGTGTTTGTACGGACAAGTTGGAGCACTTATGGGCATGTGGTAGCACTTGTGGGCACCATGGTGGGGAGCCGTGACACATGTTGAACAAGTGCATGGGAAGTTGGTTTTGATTGTTGGGAGTATCTCATATGCCAAAAGTGATATTTGGGAGCCTTGTGCGAGCAAAATGTGTTTGCTTACGAGACAAGTTGGAAACACATGGGCATGTGGGTGGCACTTCGTGGGCACCGTGGTGGGGGCCATGACACATGTTCAACAAGTGCATGGGAAGTTGGTTTTGTCGTTGGGAATGCTCTCATATACCAAAAGTGATATTTGGGAGCCTTATTGTCACCGAGGCAAAATGTATTTGCACGACAAGAGGGTGAATGCGTGGGCATGTGGTAGCACTCGCTTTCGTGGGCGTGGTGGGCGAGAAGAGCGGATGAGCTTCAAAGCAAAGCCCGAGTCCACCCGGGACACGAGAGCCTACGAGCTTAAAATTGAGCATAAATCCTAGCCCAAGGGCAGCCACCACTTTGCATGTCTAGGAAACAAAATGCATTACCGCACTTACAAAGCAACACCTAGCAGCCAACCCGGCGCATCCATTCAATGGGCGGCGCACATCACGGCATTGCCGAGCATTAGAAGCAGGACTTTAAACCGAGGCCACCATTGATGCCACAACCGCAAATGCTTAGGTTGCCCGGAGCGGATGAGTTTTCAAAGCCAAGCCCTTAAGCACCCGTGTCCCCGAAGACCCAGTTGCTAGCTAGCATGCAAATTCATTACGGTGTCACATCCACACCGAGGTTTTGATTGGGATACCGCGTCTTGAAAGCAATGCATGTAGCAGGCTCGGCACCAAATACCAACCATAGGGCACCTCGAAGGGCTCGAGGATAATCCCCGACACCGAACAAACAGCGTAGCACCACCACGCCTTTAGTATCCCCTCGCTACCCCGAGCACATTGAGACCCCAGCGAGACCCCACCTATATCAGCGGTGGCTTCCCGTGCCATACTCGGTCGAATGTTGCCAACCATCATCGCATGAGATCCACAACGCCACGACTCCCTTTGGGAAAATTCCAGCGCCCCGAATTTTTGAATACAGTGGCGGCGGCCCCGTCGGCGAAGCGGCAGCACCCGTTATCACTATGGATGCCCACCCCATATTCTCATGCCATAGCTTGCAAGCGTGGTGGGGGATGTGGGCAGCCATGAAAACAAAGTGGAATTGCCTAGGGAACAACTCACCCCCAAACTTAATTAACCGTTGGCCTTGTAACAACAGGGAAACATCACATTAGTGAGGAGGCATAAGGGCTTTTAAAAATACATGGAATTTTGATGCGAATTTTTCAAGCATGCTTAGAATAATGTATTCTAGGTTGTGTAAAATTTCATAATTTTTGGAATCACGAAAATATTTTTTAATTTTTTATTTGCAAAAGGTATAAAAATTTAAAAAATAAAAAAATGCATGGGCAACCTCGGATACTTATTGTGAGGGACAAAATGTGTTTGGCTCGGTCAAGTTGATACGTGTGTGCTTTCGGTGGCACACGGTGGCATCGTGGGGGGAGAGGGGGGGTGCCAAAGGCACATGTGCAACCAAGTGCATGGGAAGTTGGTTTTGATTGTTGGGAATGCTCTTATATGCCAAAAGTGGTATTTGGGAGCCTTGTATGCGGGGACAAAATGTGTTTGTTGCGGACAAGTTGGAGGCAGCGTGAAACGCAGGGTGGCACTTCGTTAAGGCACCGTGGTGAGAGGCAAGGCACATCAACCAAGTGCATGGGAAGTTGGTTTTGATTATTGGGAATGCTCTTATATGCCAAAGTGATATTTGGGAGCCATATTGTGCGGGGCAAAATGTGTTTGGCGGACAAGTTGGAACACTTGGGCATGTGGTGGCACCGTAGGCACCGTGGTGGGGGCCAAGGCACATGTTCTACCAGGTGGGGAAGTTCATTTGATTGTTGGGAATGCTCTTATATGCCAAAAGTTATATTTGGGGCCTTATTTTGCTTGGGGCAAAATGTGTTTGCCGCGGACAACTTAGAGCATGGGCATGTGGTGGCACTTCGTGGAACGCAAGTGGTAGGGGCAAAGGCACATGTTCAACCAAGTGAATGGGAAGTTGGTTTTGATTGTTGAGAATGCTCTTATATGCCAAAGAGTGATATTTGGGAGCCTTATTGTGCGGGGCAAAATATGTTTTGGCAGGGACAAGTTAGCCATGGGCATATGGTGGCACTCGTGGGCACTTGAGTGGTGGGGGCCATGGCACATGTTCAACCAAGTGCATGGGAAGTTGGTTTTGATTGTTGGGAATGCTCTCTTATGCCAAAGTGATATTTGGGAGCCTTATTGTGCTTGAGACAAAATGTGTTGCGGAGGACAACTAGAGCGCATGGGCATATGGTGGCACTTCGTGGGCACCGTGGTGGGGGGCCATGGCACATGTTCAACCAAGTGCATGGGCAGTTGGTTTTGATTGTTGGGAATGCTCTCATATGCCTAAAGTGATATTTGGGAGCCTTATTGTGGGATTGCTGCAATTATGCGTAAAAACAAAACATAAAAGAGATAGGAATGATGGGTTCCGCAGTTCAAAGTGTAGAATTGCATAAAATGCACGAGGACTTCACTTTAATCACCATAACTTCCATGGTCAAACAAGAAAAATTGCAACAGCAATACAATGTAAAATTGGCACACAGAATAGGAACTATCCCAAGTGACTAGAGTGAGGGGTGTGAAAATAGATTCAAAGCAATGCATTAAAGCATGGGCCATACATCCCTCCGCGGTTTTCTTTTAGGCTTTACGTATATTGGAGATGGATCCATACCCTTTGGGTGGATTTATTTTTATTTAGACCTCGGTAGCGTGTACCTCCTTTGTTTTGCAGTGACAGCGTGAGCAATTAGTGTTATATATCTTTGTAAGGCAATATTGCAATGAAAGAATAAATTTTTTTAAAAAATTATAAGCAGGTGATAATTTGATATAGATACAGTAAGGCAATATTGCAATATTGCATTGAAAGAATTAAGTTTTTTTAAAAAAATTATTATTGATGATAATTTGATATAGATCTGATAAGAGCAATATTGCAATATTACTGATGTTAAAATTAATTATTTTTAAAAATTATAGCGGGGAGGTAATTAACACAAATTGGCGTCCTCAGCGGCATAATGCATTGGCCTCTTCAACACCAAT
>VOIH02000064.1:0-99461 GCA_007844105.2 Rhamnella rubrinervis
ATGAGAATAGAATTATAGTTAGGACATGGGCATACATATGCATTATAACATGTCATGAACGTTTTATTACATGTGAGAAAACTTTTTCCTTAGTCAAATTATGTTTTTAAAAGTTATGCATTGAAAAGTCATGGTCATGCATATGTAGGTATTTGTAATCGTATGCTGAAAGGAGCTTATAGGAGTGTATGTGAATCGCTTAGTTGAGGTCCCATCGACTAGTGAGTGGAGAGTTTGGATTCTGATGTGCACATGTAGGCAGAATATTAGTGTAGGGTGTAACCCCAAGCAAATCTATGGCGGAAGTAGGTCTCTTCCCCACTCACACCGTTTCCTCTAAACGATTAAGTGTATAAGGATTTCCTTAAAAGTATGCATGTGCACTACTTTAGGAAATTAGAGTTGCTGATGAATAACTAGCTCCAGTATAACTAAAACTTACGATAAGCGAAAAGTCCTACGAATGTGAGTTTTAAAAAGTCATTACATAAGTGTTTTGGAAAAGATTGTGTTTTGCATATGCATTATGACGACACAAGAATGTTTCCTTTTAAAAAGAAAATGGAAATCAAAGTTCTATTGATATTGACATCTCATCAACATATTGCATTACAGTACCATATGAATGTTGGGAACCTACTGAGTGCTTTACCATTCACTTTTTTCTGTTTTTTCATATTTAGGTAACTCTGAAAGCTTGGCTTAAATGGCTTGGCAGTGTCATGGCGGGCCGATGGAGGAAGGCTACAGTACAAAGACTTTCCGCATTATAATTTCTTTTGAGCATTTTAATGCTCTGATAAACTAGACAGTTTTCTTTACATTGTAGGTATTTTGTAAAAATCTATCTATGTTTTAAATTTCTAAAAAAAAAATGCTATGGTTTTCAGTTAAAGGTTTGTTTATATCCTAAAGAGTAAAGAAAATTTGTGTTCAAATTTTTATTTCGTCCAAAGGAACCGCTCTTTTATTAATCAATTCAATTGCTTTTAGACATGACATTCCTTTAGTCAGATTTCTGGACTTGGTAAAAAGGGGTGTTACAGTTAAGGTTCACTTAGGCTATTTTGGTAATTTGTCTAGACCTAAAGAATTTTAAAAGGCTGTTGCATTTATATCATTCATGACGACTAGAGTTACTGAAGATATCTCTTGAAAATTAGATAAGTCAGTTATATTTGATAGACAACTTATCTAATCGTTGTCTTCATCACATAGTTGGTCAAATCATATGCATAAAGAGCGGAATAGGATGTTATTGTCAAGTGAGCGAGAAGTCTATAAGACAGAATGGAAACTTAATGTGAAAATCCCCAGCTTTCAATAAATCAATGTAGAATTATTTTCTCTAGTTAGTTTTCTTCACAGACTATTTCCGTAGCTTTTTAGTATTTTTTTTTAAATTTGTTCATGTCAATTATATAATTTCAATTTTATATTTAGAATGACATACCTGCACATTCAAAGACAATGATATTGTCTTTTGCATGACATATATTATAGTAACAAGAGATGGTTATTTTCATTTTTATTTATTTATTCATTTATTTTTATTAATTTTGCCCCAAAATTTCTGAACATCACAAGCACATATGCCCCTTTAGTGAGGCAAATTGTACTTTAGAAATCAATGGGATAGTTTCAAATATTTGGGGCAAAGTGAAATTATCACCGAAAACAATGTTATTTAATCATATGTTTTAAAGACGTTTTCGCGCTTAATGTCTAAAAACACATTTATTTTGTTATATATAATTAAAGAAAACAGTTTACCAAACACCACTTATATTCATTAAAAAGAAAATTAAAAATTGCTCCTCATGATAAAAAGGGCCCCTAATCTAAATTTGGACAGTTACTTAAAATTATATTGAATCCTAATTATTATTATGTTTATATTGTATACTTTTTGATCGTCATGTCTTATTTAATTTCTCTTGTTCGATTTTATTAAATATACAATTTATTTACAAAATTGTAGTAGGATTCCAGCTAAAATTTCGAATATGACATAAAAAGCATAGAAACCTGTAGTAAGATTCCAGCTAAATTCATGAACATCAACAAAATTGAGCAGAAAGGCATAGTACTGCTTCTGTTGCCCACATACAAAAGCTTAAAAAATTCATATATTTAAGAACTGATTCCAGAACGCATGAGAACTATTTTGTGTGTTCCAAACAAAAATCTTTTTCACAATGCATGTCTATTAGCGCAGAGAAATTCCCAGTAATCGTTTAGCTTGTGATCATTAGGTTTTACCTGGTCCCAGTTCCCTGTACAAAATATTGCATATGCATCAGCTGCATACCTGGCCAAAACATTGAGGAAATTAGAAATAAAACAAAGTATAAATTGCATTCTAGATAAATTTTAGAACTCGTGCAAGATGAACTTAGCAAAGTCTCAGCCATAAATACCAGCTAGCTGCTCTGAATAAATTCCATATGCAGGGAACAAAGTGATGTTTTTAAGTTTGAACAGTTGTTTAGGTATTCGACATTCCAGAATTTGCAAGATACTGATGATTAACAAGAAATATAGACTGCCAACGCTATCAGTGTCATGCAATCTTAAATTCCGCCAAATAAGAACAAGAAAATAAAAGAGAAAATAAATAAAAGAGAGAGAAAGAAAGAGAGAACTAAAGTTAAATCATAGATGGCGTGGCATGCATATTCACTGGTTTTATCTCAAGCATTTAGATCTTGAATCTCTTAGCAGACTAACCCCAAAACTCTAGAGGAAATATAATTTAGAATCCTTAAAAATTACCAAAATAATAATAATAAATAATAACAATAAAACAAAAAATTGAAAAGTCCAAGATTAGGAGATTACTTGCCGACACCATGCAGCTGAGTCACAAAGGTCCAGTTTTCCCCCAAATACTCCTGAGATAAGCGTTGTATCATCACTGCCCTTTTCTTTTGTAGACCAAGAGATGTTATAATCTTTTCTATTTCTTCCGTTGCAACATCAGTCGCAGCTTTTGCATTGGGACACAAAGTGAAGAGATCTGATATAACCCTTTTGGCCTGCAAATACAAATGTCCTTTCTTCTTTATTTATGTAATTAAATCACATCAATTGGTACAACAAAAATTAAGTCCATATATGCTTTTTTTCAACTCACGATCCAAAATATCTAAAATTAATATAGCCCACTAACCATAAGAGTAACAGTTATATTGACACAAGGGATATGGAGCAACAATGATTGACTTTGCTAATTTCAAATCCAAATAGAAAAGGTTTCTCCACATCTACAATCTCATACCAAGCCAAGGAACCCGTTAAACCAAAACTAAGGATCATTCATATTTAGGGATAAACAAAAATTAATTAAAAAGCAGAACCATGGTAAAGTAACTTAAATTGGTTAATTTCAGAAGTTTTAATATTAATTTAGAACAATATTGTAATAACACTGTATCATGAGAATCTAGACTGCACAAATAGCAAATGTCGACCATAATAGTTTCTTAAATGATAACAAACAACCATATTTAGAGCTCTTTTAGTAAATTTTATGTTTTGGTTTAGAAGATTAAGCATACATGAATGATAATGTCATATTTGATAGCCAATGACCAATTTTTTTTAATCAAAATAAACCCAATTTTATAAACAGTTTGACATGATTTTCAACTTGGAGTTGATGTTCGTTTTCCCTGAGCTTGTAGCTAGCTAAGAAGCTATCAATGGAAGAAAAAACAAAAAACTTAGGCCCATTTGATGACGTTTATGCTTTTGGCTTCTATGTTCTAAGTTTTTCCTAAGCTTTTACTGTAGTTTTGTAATTTGCTTTCTCAAATGTTAGTTGGAGTTAATTAGTCTTCTCATATTACTATAAGTTGAAGGGGAAAAACACAAAAGCAAATTGAAGAACCATTTAAAAATCTTTTTAATTTGGTGTTTGTGTTTTTCTTTCCCTTCAAATTTATAGTTGATTGAAAAGTCTAACAATAAGTAACACTAACATCCAAAGTGGCCAATTCCACACAACGCAAGTAAAAGCTTGAAGGAGAAAAAAAGACGAAGAAAGAAAACTAAAAACTTAAATGTTATCAAACAGGACCTTAAATGTTACCAAATAATCACTTAATTAATGATCTTCAAAGTTCACACATAAGTCCACATTTGGAAGCATAATCAAGTAGAGGAAAATAAATTAGCTTCCCAATATCAATAAAAGTTGTCCTTACAATCAAGTGTGCCAGAATTTAACCATAATGCATGATTTGTGAGTTGAACCATCAACTAGTAAACTTATGTAGAAATAACATCTAGGAAGCAACTAAATTTAAAGAGGAACCAACATGATTGCAGTGACCTAAAAGGAAAATTTTCAGAAAAACCTTAATGAAGATTTTTAAAATAATACAAAACTTGCCCTTCACCTTGTGACATTAAATATGTCCAAAAGAACTAATTATACTAAAATTTAAATACCAAGATTTTTTTCTCCTTTAAAAGAAATGGTAATTATGTCGAGAAAATAAGTCTTGTTGTGCCAAAAGATCTTTAAGCACTCCCTCTCTCTCTCTCTCTCTCTCTGCTTCTGTTTTGTATGTTTCAGTAAATTTTCTACAGGAAAGAAATCAAGCAAAACTTTTTACAGATGTTTAATGAGTCATTTCTTTAATAGATTGCATTTCAGCAGAATGACACAAAACTTTTTACAAATGTTTAATAAGTCATTTCTTCAATAGATTGCATTTCAGCAGAAATCTAATAGATTTTAATAATTATTTCACCAATAAATTGCATTTTCCATGTTATCACACACAACAGAACAGTCAAATTATTGTAATTGTATTTTCCTAACAGAATAAATTTATAGGCATTTAATTTATTCTATTTTCCTCATCTTCTTTCTTCCTCATTGAGTTAGTTATCACTACCTTATGAAGACCATGGTTATGGACATCTTTGGGACAATTTTCTAACTAACTAAGGTTCTTTTGTTTGTTTATTACAAGGTTTCTTCATTAGTTTTCTTATTCAATTACTATTGTAACTTATCCTAATGTTCTTCTTCAACCTCTTTTCTTCTATGTCCCACCCTTCTTCTTCTCACTTTTCTCCTCTTTTTTTTCCCTGTCAATCAACAAAATAAACATTGCCACCATCATCATAACAACTATGACTACAATCACCACATTGCTATAATTACAGTTGGTAATTTATACCATCACTAGCACCATGCACTGACAAGAGAAATATCCACAGTTTCCTTGATAAGACAATTAAGCTAAAGATAAATGTTAAGCCTATGTTTTATAGGAGAGATGAAAAGGAGGGATGCAATATAAGATGCTTGTTTGGTAAGAGGGATCAGTTGAGGGAGGGATGTGAGTGGATTGAGAATCCATACCAATCACTCCAAATGAATCCCACCAATATTGGATGGTTTGTAGGAGAGCTTTTCCTTCCTATCATACCAAACAACATGAGGGATCAATATAACTCACCCCTCCATTCCTCCCCTCACATCCCCTCCTTCCACCTTCTCATCCATCCTACCAAAGACAGCCTAAAAGTTCAGGTATAATAGCCATCAACACTTCAAATAATTAATACAATCATTCAATCTATTATGGGAAATCACAAAGGAAAAGCATAGTCAATCTATTATTCAATCTATGAAAGCTTAGTCTTAAACTGGTAAACGATAAATAAGGCTATTCACAACACATATGTCAAATTGTTCAGTTAAGAATGAGTGAAACATCACCTGGTTTAACAAAGTTGCTCAGAAAAATTAAATAAATAAATAGAAACACAACCAAGTTTGTAATTAGTCAAACCAGTGTGAGCCTCACAGTAAAAAATAACGAATTGCTAAAACCAAAGAAAATGAAGGACCTGCAAACCAGTTGAAAATAAAGAAAGAAAAAGGACCTGCAAACCAGTTGAAAACAAAGAAAGAAAAAGGACCTGCAAACCAGTTGTCTGATTGAGGAGCATACATATAACCAACACCCTCCAGGGATCATGAAAATGGTCCTCTTGAAGGAGATTAAAGTCAGATCGAGGAGGCACCCATGTGTTATCTTCACTTCTCCTTCTGTAAGCCTCATTCCGCTTTTGGGAAGCAGAGAAGTACTCACTTTTGCGTTTGCGTTTATCTTTTTTGCCCACTTTTTGGAAGTAACGTGAGACAACCTTCACTGATTGTCTTGGTTTACTTTCCTCAACCTCCTCATTTCTCACTGAACACTTTGTAAGAGGAAACATTCTGGACACTTTATTCGCCAATTCTTCAAACCCATTTCTTTGCTGCGTTTTTCTACAAAATGCTTGTAGTTGTTGGCCTGGCTTCCCTTGTAAATGTAACGTGAAAGCGCATCCTCAATATTTTTAAATTGGGCAGCTTTTAACTCTGTTTGCTCTTCCAACGCCTCAACGCAACAAACGCTGTCGTTTCCACTCCTCCTCCTTTTCCTCTTCTTGTTCTCGCCACCAAAGTCTTTCACTAACGAAATATCTTCATTGGCCACACGTATGGAACGCTGTCGTTTCGGCTTCTTTATCTTGCGGATTACCTCATTCTCTTCCCCATTCACAATCAGAGCATTCTCTAAATCTGGGCATTCCCTTCTCGTCACCAAAGTCTTTCACTGACGAAATATCGCCATTGGCTACACCAACGGAACGCTGTCGTTTCGGCTTCTTTGTGTTGCGTATTACCTCATTCTCTTCCACATTCAGAATCAGAGCATTCTCTACATCTGGGCAACCCTTTCTTATTCTTCTTCTTAGCAGCTACGATTACAATTTCTGAATCATTTGCTGCTTTGTAATTCGGAAAATATGGAGAGATTAACCGCGTAGTATTGCTGCAACCAGACAAGGTCAAGGTCGGTGGAACTGGATTTTCCTTATTTTTCGAACAATTAACAACATCACTCACTGAATTCTTCTTCTTCTCGGGCCTGACCTCCCATGCCATCACTCTCAGAGACCTTTCTTTCCACCGTCGGTACTCTTTCTTAAATCATGTTTGCTTGGGATTCGCAAAAGAAAAGTCCAAAAAATATATATATATATATCATTACCTGAAAAAATAAATATAAATATAAAAATCCAAAACTATCATTTTATGAACATTGATTGAGAGACTATTATAAGAATATAACATTAATTTTGAAATATACTATTATATCACATATGCTCAATTTTATTTAATACATCAATAAAAAATTTATTAGGAATATAAATCAGTTATTTTAAATATTTAATAGCCTACAAAACTGAGTAACACGATAAGATACACATCAAATCATTTTTATTTATTAAAAAGTTAAATAATAAATAGATCTATGATACCATTATGGTATTTTAAATTCATTTCAACCAATTCAAAATATTGGATTAATTATATTTATTACTCCTACATTTTAAGTGTTTTGTCAATAATCTCTACATTTTCAATTTGAACAATTATAACTTATATTTCAATAAGATTAAATAAGTCATTCTGTTAAAATTTTATATCAAAATCGATGATTATATCATATTAAAATTCAAATAAACATTTAAATTGAGTTTTTTAAGCAGAAGGCTATTTAGTATAATAATTTTTAAAAAATAAAAATATATTTATTTATTTGGATTCCCATTACATAGTCGGTCAATTTGATCAAAAATTTTAACATAATTACTTATTTGATCTTATTGAAAAAATATAGAAAAAAAAAAAAAAGAAATTTCCTGTGAAGTACAACATTGAATTTTTTTTTTTTTGAATCCTTTACCCATGCAATGTTAGTGAGGGAAAGGAAAGAAAGTGTGGATCATTCCCACTTGCAATCTTAATACCAGGAGAAAAAAAGGTGTGGGCTTTGATTGTAATAACCACATTTATTTCTTAATTTGTCAATTTTTGGACGTGTTTTCGGTTCAATTGTCGTTTTGCCTTTTTCACCAAAACAAATGACTTATAAGTTCCCTGGCATTTTGTGAGGGCCAAGAGTACCTACAGAGGAGTCGATGGACTTTTCTACCCATTTTACACTTGGTCAAAATTTATCCAAGTTTGACTACTATTTATTATGTTATTATTTTAAGTAAATATATTATTTTTACTTGAGGTTAATTTTATTTTGTTTGACAATTGGGGATATTTTTTAACTAAAGGGCCGGCCACCTCCTTCACCATTTTCATTTTGTCTTCCTTCCATATTCAAGTTAAAGAGAGAAACTCAAAACCTAAAAACAGAAAGTGAGAGAAATTAGTGAAATTCAAGGAATTTTTCAAAGGGGAGCTAGGGTTTTGAACCGGTTTTCAAGGGGAACTCAAGAAGATTGTTGAGGTGATTTTCAAAGCTTGGAAAAGAGGTAGACAACCTACCTTTGTTGATTTCCTTGTAAACTAGGTTGTTTTACTTTGTTAATTGATGAAATCATGCTTTATCTTAATGGTTGGATGATTAAATATGCTTAATTTCTTGTGTATTAAATGTATGACTAAACCCCCAATTGTTTAGGGTTTATATTTTGTGAAATTGTTGAAATTAGGTTTGATTAATGTGGTTTAATGTTTGGATATTGAAATTGATGGTTGGTTATGGTTAATTTCATGTATTGGTGAGAAATTTGATGGATTTTGACATGTAGAGCGGTCGGCCATGTGTAGGGTGTTTATGTCCAATTTTCATTGTGAGGGGCATTTTAGTCTTTTCACAAGTTAAGGGCATTTTGGGTAGTTTTAAAATTTTCAAGGGTGTTTTGGTCATTTTGCTTATAAGGACACAAATGGAATTTTTAAAATGGTTAAGAGTATTTTGATCTTTTGCATGTAAGGGATATAAATGGAATTTAAAAAGGGTCAAGGGCATTTTAGTCTTTTAAACACATTGGGGATATAATTGAAATTTTTAAAATTGTTGAGGCATTTTAGTTATTTTCCATGGGAGGGATAAAATTGAAAATCATGAAAATGTGAAGGGTATTATGGTCAATTTGCATTTCCAAATACTATATTATATATTATGTTATATATATATATATATATATATATATATATATTCAATTATATTTATTTATATTTTATTTATGATTTTATTAATATAGTTATATTTATAATTATATTTTACAAAATGCATGTATATTGTGTATGTATTTATTACATATCTATAAATGTATTTTGTATGTGGGCATGTATATAAATATTTATTTATGCGTAAAAATAAGTATTAATATATATATATATATATATATATATATATATATATATATATATATATATATATGTATATGTATTTTATATATATATATATTAGCTTAACTTATATATACGTATGAATATATATATGCAAGGATGTATATAAATATTCATACGTATATATAAGTTTGTGCTTGGGTGCATGTATATGTATATAAAATATATATATACATATATGGGTGTGTATATCTATATTTGTATATATATCTATATATATTTGTGTGTGTATTTTTATATATATTTTTATGTGTTTATAATTGTGTTTATAAGTATGTACACATGCTATTATTCTTATTTATATTTATATACATGGATGTTTGTATGCATATATATATGATTGGGTGATTTAACTAGGGGTAGTTTGGTACTTGACCTTTTGCCTTGAAGGGTATTTTGGTAATGTCTATTTACTCTGGGTTATCTCGTAATTATCGAAAGCGGTGACATTTCAAGAATTATATCGCTTTGATTGGTGTTTGTCAATCATTGATTTAAGTAAGAGAGTGAAGAATTCATCAAGCTGGATATTTGAAATAATTGCCTCTGAGTAGGACAAGTGGGGCTTGGATAGACCGTGGAGAAATCCCTAAGAAAAAACCCCTTCTTGGAAAAATAACAAAGTGGAGGTTCGGAAAGTCATTTATTCCATACACAGAGGGTTAGCATGTGGAGGCGAACGCAGGAGGATGTGAGGTATGCTCAAGAATCCATAGCTCGTTTCTACTACTTAATGATGATCCACCTATAACCTCCATAATCGAGGATACCACCGAGTGCTATACCCACATGATGACACACTTATGGTTACGCTTTGATGTGGAAAACGGTACCATGAAGCGAATATTGGTAGATAATGGAAGTGAATCTAATATTATGTTTTGAGCACTTTGGATAAGATGGGTTCAACCCCACAACCGCAGCCCACTAGAGCCACTTTAGTGGAGTATGATGGAAACGAGAGCCTAGCAATGGGAAAAATTATCCCTACCATAGAAAAGTGGAGACTCAAATTTTAAAGAGATGATGGTGGTAGACGCCCTCCACCTACAACATGATTTTAGGGCCTTGGTTACATTCAATGAAGGTTATCCGTTTACTTGCCATCGTAAGATTAAATAATCATCCAATGGTAGGGTGCAAGTGAGAGGTGACACGGCCCATAGCTCGGATTTGCTACATAAAGGCTATGGATGAAAAACACAAATAGCAATTAAAGAAGTCGTGGATGTCGCAGTGGATAAGATCGATGCTTTAGAGGATCTAGAAGACATGCAACTAGATTCGACCACCTTGATCGCATACGACTAAAATTGGCATGGATCCTGAGGTTCACTTTGCTTGATTCAATTTCTAAAGGATCATCGCAATACTTGTTAGTTATGCTCTTGGGTCCCACAGCTTACAAAATACGATTAAAATTAAAATTGTTTTTTTCTCAGATAATATCTTATTTGATCGCTTAAGATATATTTTAAATTAAATTAAATTTTAATTATCTTAAGCGATATGATCGATAAAATGTGTTTTTTACTTTAAAACTATGTGTTTTATTATAAAAATACATCGTCGTTTTTCTTTTACGGTTGCTCAATTTTAGTTTGGGAAACAGAGAAAGCATATAAAAAAGGAGGAAAAACACAATTTTTCATAAAAATATTTTAGCGTGGTTTGTAAAGAACATAGGAAAAGAAAGAACATTTATGTTCTTTATTTTTCCTTTTGTGTTCTAATACTTTTATAGATCGTTGTGCCCACACACACCATCACATCCGAGGATAACACGGAAGATTGGACGGTGGATAGAACGATCATGTGATTCGATTGTAGATCGATGAGATGCATTTATAGTGGTGATTATCAATTGGAGGATCACCGGAAGATCTTCACATCAAGAGGTAATTCCTAAATTCTTAGTTTTAGTTTTATGAGTTACATTGCATTTTTATTGCTTGCCTCTGTATGTGTTTCTTTCATATGGTATCAAAGCTAATGCCTGTAATTCATATGAATTTTAGGATTCAGATAACATGTGATTTATGATGTATTATTAAAAATATGGCACCTAGGTTTCTATTGTGATGTGTTTGCATAATAATATGTGTTTTGTATATTTATTTGTTCATAATGGATGTTGAAGTAAGCCGATCCATAGTAGATTTTCCCTCTAATTTTTTTTTGGGATGCAATAGGAAGGCTGGTCATAAGATCAAGTTTCCTCCCTGATTTAATTTAATTTTTTTGGATTTCATTGTATTTTATTTTTTAAAAAATTTATTTTATGCAAAAGTAAAAATACAAGTGTAAATACTTGATCTCATAATGGCTATTTCGCTTCCAGAAGGCTACATGTGTCCAATCAAGGAACCGCAAAGCGTTAGAAGGGGAAGAGAGGAAGCCATGACTAAAAAGTCGACTCGTAAACCACCGGACGTGTCTACATGCACCGCTTAAAGCCGTTGCACTTGGGACTCACGCGGCGGCACTTAGCCGGTGCGTGGAGGCGCATGTGTGGTCATCTGGACAGCTGCTTTTGGTGGCTGACTCCTCCGGATGTTGGGCTTCTACCTATGGAGGGATTTTTTAAACGGTACACAAATCGAGGCTGTGGCAGCTAGGGTTTCATGGTGGGCTAGTGTTTTTTAGGTTTTTACAATTTTTGGGCCTTTTAAGCCTAGTTAAAAGAAATTGAACCCAACAAATGCCCAATACCCTGGAGTCTATTAGAAGATGGACAAGAAGATTGAGCCAACTATTTAAATTGGGTAATTTGAGCCATGTAATTTTAATTGGGCTCTATTTTTCTTTTTCTAGGAAACCATGGATTTGGGTTTTTAATTTTAATTTATTAACAGCTTTTATGAATAATTTAATATTAGTTCAAAATAATATTATGTGATAACATGTCATATAGAATAGGTGGTGCCATATAAGCCTACATCATTGAATAATTACATGTGCATAATAATTATTATGATTTAATATAGTTTAATCATTATTATGGAAAATTATTTATTTCAAAAATAATTTAGCAAATCCCAAATTAATTTTAAAATATTGGATGGTGAAGGTTTTAATTTTTTATTTAATTTTAAAATCTAAGGGCTCTATTATGGGTTCAAAAATAAAATAATCATGTGAAGCCCCAACGGATAAGCATGATTGGGTTTTATTGGGTTGAACCTTAAATATTTTTAAAATTTTAATTAGATTGTTCGGCCCAACGTATAATTTGAAATTAAAATAATGGTTAATAATATTCAAACTTAATTTATTTATTACCCTTCCAACGAGACTATGATTTTTAAATTAAGGGCCCAAAAGTTTATAAAACAATTATATTGAAATAAGTTTGCATTATCTAGGAAGGTTCTGTCTTAGGAGGATGAGATTTAAGTGGTCTGCTTATGACTCCCTATTCTTTCCTAGGAACCAACTTAGTGGGACACTGTTTTATTTCAGAATCAAATTTAGTTTATTATAAATATTTTGCCCAACGTGAGTATTTATAAAGGAAACTAAATAATTGTTTACAATAAATAGAACAAATAGTTTATGGATTTACTATCGCTTTAAGTTTATTGTGCAAATACGTGTTAATACTAGTGTGCAATTTTATTTTAGAAAATATCAACTTTTAGTCCTCTTGAACAAATTTTAAGTCAAAAACCCATAGATGGTAGCAACTATAACGAATAGAAAACCAACCTATTCATCGTTTTGAAATATGAAAATCTCAAATTTATCATAACATCACCAAAGCCTGATGTTCCCGAGGCTGATGCCTCCGAACAAGTACAAAAGAACTATAATGACCGGCAAAGGCAAATGCGTGGTTCACCGCTATATTCTTGCCGTGTTGCTAGTCATTTGAAGGGAGAAATATCTCGATCTTGGTTGGAGTATAAATGCTTTAGAAATGGATGAGATGTTTGCTCAAAGTACTAGTTCTTTCGAGGCAAGCCGCAATGAATGGCTTAATGAACACTTAGGGAAATGTGAGGGATCATTGTTTGTTATGCACTTTGCACAAGACCTGCTTCATATTCGCTTATAATTGCAAGGATCTCTCTTAAAATGTCTATCATTGTTCACTTCCTTCTCACCTTAACAATAATTGCTTCTTTACAATTCCTAATGATGCTCCCCATGGTGATGCTCGAGATACTTCGTCATCAAGAAATTTTCTAAAGTGTTGGCGGTATGGACCTTCCATATTTTGGGATAGATAACAAAAAGCCAATGGAATGTAGAGATTTATTTACCATCCTTCAGTAGCATGACAATTGGGATGTACCAAGCTATTCTTCTTTCCCAAAGATTTTTATTTAATGGCTTCACCTCTCCTTGACCTGCTATCAAGAATGAAGCTGAATTATAATGATATATTCATTTATATGAACGAGTCCAAAGCTCGTTTAGACTTTAAGTATCAACATAATCTACAAACTCTACTTCTCATTATAACTTATGTTGGAAAAATAGAGTGTGCACCTACTTTATGAATTTAGCTTCATATATGGTGTCTCATGTTTCTTCATCCACAGAAATCACCACTAAATATATGAAGCCTTTATGCAAAACAATGCCTATCATGGGTATCATTCCACCTATTAGAATAGTGACATGTTCAACTGACCACAATGATACATGTAACAATAATACAGAGTAGAAATTTATTTACCGTCCTTTATAACACGAGAGTTTTTGATGTACCATGTAACACCCCTTTAACCAAGTCTGGAGACCCGACTAAAAAATGTTACCATGGTACATAATTGAAATGAATTATAAAAGAACGGTCCCTTTTGGACAAAACTAATATTCGAATAAAATTGTTCTTTACTCTTTAGGATACAATCAAACCCTTAATATTATAAGAAAACCAAAGTATTTTTTTTAAAAAATTTAAAACAAGGTTCTATACAAAAGACTCACAACGTAAAGAAAAATACTATCTAGTAAATCAAAGCTTTATATTGTCCAAAAGAAAAATAAAATGCAGAATTTATTTATACTAATGCCTCTCTCTACTAGTCTGCCATGTCACTGCCAAACCACTTAAGCTAGGCTTTCGGAGTTACCTATACACAGGAAAGCCAAATAGGAGTGAGTGGAAATCACTTAGTAGGTTCCCAATATGCACATGCTAATGCAACGCAATATGCTAACAAAATGTCATACTTTTCCAAAATTGATTTTGTCTTTAATTAAAACCATAGGAAAAGCATCATTCTTTCAAAACTCTTACTCAGTGATTTAGAAAATGAACGTCCGTTGGACTTTTTATTAATTATAACGTCTGAGTCCAACTCTTCATAGTCATACTGGAGCTAGTTACCCATCGGCAACTGTTATTTTCCAAAGTAGTACACAGTCATACTTTCAAGGAAACTCTTTACACTTAATCATTTAGAGGAAACGGTGAGAGTGGGAAAGAGAATCACTTTCATCCACATCATCCAAGTGCTGGGATTACAACCACCATATACACCAATACGCCATATGTGCGTGCATACTAAAATCCAAACTCTCCACTCAAGTTAGTGGGACCTCAACTAAACGATTCACTTAACACATTCATATAAGCTCCATTCACTTAATACAGATGCCTACATATGCATGGCCATGACTTTTCAATTCAAAATTTTCAAACACATGATTCTCATGGGAAAATCGATTCAGTTATGTAGAGGCCAAAAAGTTCTATGGCATACTTCAATGCATATAAATGCTCATGATTTTCTTAACAATGGTTAGCATTAATTCGTATATAAAGCACATGTAGAATCCAAAGCATTCAATAACTAAATCACACCCATTCATAAAAAGTATCCAATCCAAATAAACTTATTCAAAGAAAGATATCACACCTTATCACATATAATCCAAAATGTGGTATAGATATTGTATATATTAAAACGAATTCAAGCTTTTAATAAGAAATTAAAGTGTAAAAGAAGAAAGAAATTAAGCATTAGGAAATAACCTTCCATATAAAGCGCTTTAAGTGAAATTAACTTGTTTATTAAATAGTAAAATAACTTAATAAAAATGAGTTAAAAATGTAATTTAATTAAACCTCAAAATTTTACTTTACTATTTGTTAGCATTAAGAGAATGAATCAAGAAAAAGGTACCAACTTTTAAAACTAGTAATAAAGTATTCACTATAATGTGTCAATTAAATCAAACTAATTTAAGCATGTTCAATTAATTTGTAAAAATCATAACTAACTCATTCTAATGTAGATTTTCATGATTCCAAAACCAATATGTCCAAGACTTAATATAGTATTGGAAAAAATATGCCACAAAATTAAGAAAAATTAGAACCTTAGTAAAATAGTGGAATCCTATGGTACAAGAGTGTTGTTCTGTTGATTTTTCTAGAACTTGTAAAATTCATAAACTCCATTTTATAAAATTCAAAATTCAAACTGACCGTGACTCATTAAGTTAAAAGGGAAAAATATGAACCTAAAATCAATAAAACTAAAAGCTCATCGAACTTAGTAAAATCCGGGGTTAGTATACAAAATTATTTTCAGAAATTCCCAATCAACCAATTATTTTGTAAAATTGGTTCTCACTCAATACTAATCTAAATCTAGTGATTCAAAAGCCAAATAATTCATATCACATCCAACTTATTATAGAAAAATTTCCAAAAATTTTGGACACACAAAACCAGAGTTACATTGAGTCAAAGATCACAAAGATTTCGAATATCATAGCTCAAGTATTTTTCAGCTCTTTACAAGACTAGATCACGCATTGCTCCACTCAAATCACATATCCATCATCACAAATATAACAATACAGCAACCAAATGATAGTATTTCAAAAGAGAAATTCACTGCACACAAAGAAAAGGAAAAGAACTAGCTAGATCTAAAGCTAAACATGCTTAGAACCTTCAAACTTAACCAAATCAAAAATGGGTAAGGGTCCCTAATTTTGTTTTGCTTTAAAACCCTACTAAACACCTTGATTAGCAAGCCCAAAACTCCAAGACAGCAGTTGTATATGGCTTGATTCCCCTTGCTCTCTTCCTTTCTTGAAGTTTCCTTGCCTTTTTCTTTAAAAGCACTTGGTTTTTCCCTCCAAACTCTTTCTCTTCTTCACTTTCTCTCTCTCTCTAAAATGGTGTGGCCGGCTGTCTAGGGTGTAAAATGAGGCTTGGATCACTTTAAATGTGCTTTAAATAGTGAGTGCTAGGGTCTAATGAGGTGGCAAAAGCTAAACCACTTTTTGACCTAGTCAAATTTGTTCTCCAAGTAATCCCAATGCACCTAACTGAACTTAGTCAAAACCCCTTCCTACACATGCCATATGTATAGAAAAAAAAGTTTATGTCCTGTCCTCCGCGCCTAGGTTATGATGTGGCAGATTGACTAGCAAATACAAGCACACCTACATATAGTTACAAGAAAATCAAGCAAGCCAATCTTAGTCAACTTAAAACCAAAGCAAACCATGACTCGACACGGCTATTCGTTGACTTTGAATAGAGTTAACTTTGATCAAATTGACTTTGGCTAAGGTTAACTTTGACCAAAAGTCATCTGCACACAAAAGTAAATAAATATTACAACTCACCCTTCCTAAAAAAAAAATTTCTTCCTTAAAATTAAATATAAGGATTTAGAGTTCTTAATTGAACAAAGATGAATACTTGGCTTTCATTTTGTCTTCCCGCTCCTAAGTTACTTCTTCAACCGCATGGTTTCTCTAGAGTACTTTCATGAGTGAAATTTTCAATTTCAGCATTCGCTTTTCGATCCAAGATCTTCAGGGGTTTCTCCTCATATGTTAGGTTCTTGTATACTTCCAGCGGTTCATACTCGATGATGTGTGAGGGATCAGGCACATACTTCGATAGCATGGACACATGAAAAACATCATCAACGCCAAACAGCTTGGGAGGTAGCGCTAAACGATAAGCCAAAATCTTGACTCTATTTAGTATTTCAAAAGTCCGATATAATGAGGACTTAACTTCGCTTTTTATAGAATCTCATTACCTCTTTCAATGTTGCAACTTTGAGAAACATTTTCTCCCCAACTCCAAACTTCAGATCTTTTCATCGATTACTGGCGTACCTCTTCTATCAAATTTGTGCAACTTTCATACTCTGCCTTATCTTGTTGATGGTGTTACTGGTCTATTGTAGAATTTCTGGTCTGAGCAGCTTTCTCTCACCAAGCTCATCTCAATACGATGAAGATCTACACTTTCTTCCATATAGAGGTTTATATGGAGTCATCTCAATAGTGGAGTGATAATTGTTGTTGTAGGCGAACTCCACTAATGAAATGTGCTTTTCCCAACTTCCTTGGAAATCTAGCATGCAAGCTTTTAGCATATCTTCCAATGTTTGGATTGTCCGCTCCAATTAGCCATCGATTTGAGGATGAAAGGCGGTACTAAAGTTCAACTTTGTGCCCAAAGCTTTATTAAGCTCCTCCAAAAATATGATGTGAACCTTGGGTCTCGGCCTAATACAATCGACACTGGTACACCATGAAGTTGTACAATCTCATTCATGTACAGTTGAGACAATTTCTCCATCGAGTGAGTCATTCGCATGAGAAGAAAGTGAGCTGATTTTGTAAGTCGCTCCACAATCACCAAAATAGCATCGCTGCCTGCGGACAGGGTAAACCGACAAATGTAATCCATGGCGATGTGCTTCCACTTCCATTTTGGAATCAACAACAATCTTAGCAAACCAGATGGTCTCTAGTGCTTGATCTTTACCGCTAACATGTCAAGTATCGCTATACCTAACTTTGCTACGCCTTGCTTCAAGCCAAACCACTAGAATATTTTGGAGACATCTCTATACATCTTGGTAGCTTTGGATGAAAGTGTAAGGTGTATAATGAGCTTCTACCAAGATTTCTTTCTTGATTTTATCAATATTTGGCACACGTAAATGAGTACCAAATCTCAACGCTCCATTTCCGTGAGATTAGACTCGCTTCTTCCCTTGAATCACTTCATTTTTTACTTTCATAAGAGCCGATCCTTAGCTTGATCATCCTTTATCTTATCTATGATTGAAGGTTGAATAGAGAGTGAAGTTAACATGGATGAATATTGATTAGGAACTAATTCAATATCCATTCTTCTCATATCCTCCAAAAGGTGTGATTGTGTAGTAATCAAGCTTCCGCTGAAACCTGCATACTTTCTACTTAGTGCGCATGCTACAATGTTAACTTTGCCTAGATGATAGTTAATCGAAAGCGTCGTGGTCCTTCACCAACTCTAGCCACCTTTTTGCCTCATGTTCAACTCCTTCCGAAAGTGAAGTATTTGAGACTCTTGTGGTCTGTAAATGTCACACTTTGATCCATACTAGTAATGGCACCAAATCTTAAAAGTAAACACCATTGCTGCAAGCTTTGAATCATGTGTAGGGTAGTTGCATTCATATGGCTTCAACTAGCGCAAAGCATAGGCAATCACTTTGTCATTCTCGCATGAGTACATCACCTAGACCTTTACCCAAGCATCACCGAGATCACAAAGTTGTCTCAGTATTCGGTAGAGTGAGAATAGGTGCTAAAATCAGCTTATTCTTGAGTTCCGTGAAACTCGCTTCACACTCTTAGACCAAATAAACTTGCTCTCCTTCTTCAACAATCGCTACATCTAACGCAATCTTCGAGAATCCTCAGACAAATCTCGGTTGTACCAACTAGACCCGAAAACTTATGACTTCTCCAATATTGGTTGGTCTCTTCCAGTCTTGGACTGCAACATCTATATTGGGGTCTACTTGGATACCCTTATTAGATATCACATGACCAAGAAAAGTGATGCTTTCTAGCCAAAACTCGTACTTCTTAAATTTCGCATACAATTGTTTTTCTCGTAATCTCTGTAGTACTAACTCTAGGTGCTCTTCATGCTCATCAACTGTCTTCGAGTAGATAAGAATGTCATCAATGGACACCACAACAAACTTATCTAGGTAGTAATGAAACACTCGGTTCATCAAGTCTATGAATGCCGCTGGTGCATTCGTCAGCCCTAATGGCATTACCACAAACTCGTAATGACCATATCTCATCTGAAAAGCACTCGTCGATCTATCATCCTCCTTAATCTTTAGCTGGTGATAACCTGAACGTAGATCGATCTTTGAGAAAATACTTGCTCCTTAAAGTTAATCGAATAAGTTGTCAATTCTCAGCAACGAGTACTTATTCTTGATTGTTACTTTGTTAAGCTCATGATAATCAATGCATAGCCACATTGAACCCTTCTAAACCAAAGCAAACCATGACCTAGCGTCATCGGTTCATATGTTAACTTTGACCGTGTTGATTTTGACCGAGGTTGACTTTGATTAAAAGTCAACTGCACACAAAAGTAAACAGATATTACATACCAAGCCATTCCTCTTCCCCCAGCATTTTTATTTAATGGGTTTACCTCTACTCATCCTACACGAGAATAAAACTTAATTCCAATGATATATTCAATTATAAGAAGGACTCCAAAGCTCGATTGAACTTGAAGTCAAAATAGAATCAAAAGTCTACTTCTAATTTTGACTTATGGTTGAATAACAAAATGTGCACCGACTTTATGAATTCATCTTTAGATATGGTGTCTCATGTTTTCATCCAGAAATCACCACTATATATGTAAAGCCTTTATACCTAAACGACACATATTGGTATCATTCCACCTATTAGAATAGTAACCTATTTAGCAGACCACAATGCTACATCTTCTCAACCTACCAATTCAGGTATACTTCTTTTCACTTTCTTATGCACTGTTTGACTATTTTGTAGGCTTTGACGATGATACAACAACCATCTCTTAAGCTATCAAGAAAAGGAGGACAATAGCTTCCAATACTGGTTGACCTGGTCTTATAAGTCCCAACTTGAACTTTCTTTCATTTCTCTTTTATTTGCCTACAATATATTATCCTGTTTCAAGCACATAATACTCCCAGGTCAAACTTTTTCATTGAGGAATATTGTCATTTAAAGGAAGGAGAAAAATGGCTCAGAATCCTTTCCAAAACATGACTGACATGCCTCTATAACCCATACAAACAGCCAGCCCTCATTAGATGTGTAACTATTAAAGCGCTAGAGTCCAAAACTACGATTGTAACATCCGCTTATTTTTGGTACGCTCAAAATTGTTGTTTTTATTTTTGACATAATTTTTATTGCCCGTATTCATTTTGGCAACATTGAAACGCTTTTATTTTCTTTCCCAAAGATAGTTGACTTGTGGTCAAAGTCGACTTTGGTCAAGTTGGTGAAAATGTTCACTTTTTACTTAAAAATCTTTGATTTTTAACCTTTCGGAAGTTTTTACTTTATATTTTTTAAAGGGGTTTGACCCGCCACCACCATTTAATAGAGAACAAGAAGGTTATTGACAGAGAAAGTGAGAGAAAGAGAAAGAAAGTGTGAGAAAAAGATAGAAAACCAGGGAAAATGAGGGAAAATTCAAGGAAAACATGGAAAGGAAGGAGCTGGCCACCCTAGGAAGCTTGGAGTTGGTGTTTGTGGTATTTTCAAGTGAGTTTTCAACTAAGAAAGCAAAGGAAGAGAGGTAGGTTCTAAACTTTTGATTTTCGTTGAATTTTTGTGTTTTTGGGTTTAAATCTAAGTAGATCTTTGTGAATCTAAGTGTTTTCATGCTTGATTTGTGTTTAAACAATTTTAATTGAGCTTCATTGGGTTGATTACGGAAATTCCCAAATTTTAGGGTTAGGGTTTTGAAAATTATGGAATTTATTTTGTAATTTTATTGGAAATTGGTTGGAATGGTTAATTGGTATTTGGATCTTGCAAAGCCATATGTTTATTGCTTGATTTGGATGCAAAAATTGTGGAAATTATGGACTAGGAAATTCGCCATGGAGTGGTATTCTTGGTATTTTAAAATTATCAAGGGCATTTTGCTCATTTCCTAATTTCATATAAATTTTGTGGTGAAATGTTATTAAATTTTAGGGTTTTAATGAGCAATGAGGATTGGCAATGTGTGAAAGAAATTATGGACTATTGTAGGTCTAGAATTTTTATTTGAATGTATATGTATATATACATATATGTGTGTGTGTGTGTGTGTGCTTTGATTTATGTGAATATGTATGCATGTAAGTATGTGTATATATGTATGTGTGTGTGTGTGTGTATACATATATGTGTAAATATATGTGTTGTCGTGTGTGTGTATATACATATAGATGTATATATATGTGTATTTTTGTGTGTGTGTGTGTGTGTGCATATGTATATACATTATTTTATGGGAGTAGGAAAGTAATTTCCTATTTAAAATATGTTTTTGAAAAACAATTTTTAAGGTATAAAAATATTTTTACAAATGCATACATTTCAAGAATTTATTTTAGATAACAAAATGGTATTTATATATATATGCATATATTTGTTTTAAATAGTATTTTCATAATGTAATTATTCAAATTTTATGCCCTAAGGACAAAATTGTAATTTTAGTATCACTTTCAAGGGCACAATTGGAATTTTGTATTTCTTCTAGGGGCATAATGGTAGACAAGGTTATTTTGATAATTAGTGGGTAACCAAGGGTATTTTGGTAATTATTACTACTGAAGGGGTAGTTTGGTAATTATGCATGAGTGCTCTTCTTAATTGTGGTTATATGTTAAAGTCTTGTGGGCACATACTTACATTTGCATAAAAACTAAATTTTCCATGAGAATTATATTTTGAAAAGTTATGGCTATGTGTATGTAGGCAAAAACTAATGTAATGGAGCTTGTGTGATTTGAGAACTGTTTTAGTAAAGGGACTATCAACTAGTAGGTGGGAGTTTGGATTGTTGTATGTATGTACATGTGAGCGTATTCATATATGAGATGTTTGTTACCCTTCCACTTGCATGATGCAGATGCAATTGGGTTCATCCACACTTAGACCGTTTCCACTAAATGGTTCAAGTGTTATAGTTTCCTTGAAAGTATGTCGTGAGCTGCTTTGTGAAACAACAGTTGTTGGTAACTAGCTCCTATGTAGCTAAGGATAAATATGTTATACTATGTGAAAAGTTCTACGAATGTGTCATTCGAAAATGCTTACATAAGTGATTTGAAAGAACTATGTTTGAATATGTTTTCTGAACGAAAGGGGAAAATCAGTATTTCAAGAAAAGGAAAGGAAAATGGAATTTTACGCGCATACTGTTTTGCATTTGCATATACATAGTGGAAACCTACTGAGTGATTTTCATGCAACATCATGTGTGTTTTGTGTACTTAGGTAAATTTTGTGATTCCAAACTGTAGAGCTTGGCCCATAAGGACATGAAGGGTAAGACAGATGTACAAATTTACTTCCGTATTTTGTTTTCTATTTCTTTGGACAATGAAACTCTGATTTTCAAATATTATTTTGTTTACATGGGTTTTAGTGAATATAAAAAAGATCCTAAAGAGTAAAGAAAAAATTATATAAAAACTTGGCATTGTTCGAAGAATCTATCTCGAAAATATTACGATGTATCATCTCTTTAGTCGGATCTATGAATTTGGATAAAATGGTGTTCCAACGATAGTCAACTTCATTAATTGACATTGGCAAAGGTTTTAGTAGCAATGCTAAAACATACGCTTTTTTTAGATTTTGACCACATTTCCTTTTAGCCAACCTTGATCAATAATCTAGCTCCAGGGATGCCAATCTGGTGTAAAGGTTTATTTACCGTCCTTTGTAGCACGATAGTTTAGGATGTACCAATCCAATCGTCTTCCCCCAACATTTTCATTTAATGGTTTCACCTCTTCTCGTCCCGCTATCAAGAAGGAAGTTGAATTCCAAAGATATATTCATTTATGCACACCTACCATGCAAATCATTCCACCTATTAGAATAACCGCAGTGCTATGTCTTCTCCGCCTAGTGATTCAAGTATACTTCTCCCTTTCTTAGGCACTTATTATCATGCACTACCTAACTCTTTTTATTGCAAACACTGACAATGATACTACAACCATCTTTTAAGCCATCAAGGAAAGTAGAACAGTAGCTACCAATATTGGCCGACCTGCTCCTGTTACTCCCAACATGAACTTTCTCTCATTTCCCTTTTGTTTGCACAAAATATATTATTCTTTTCCAACGCCAATACTCTAGTCAAACCATTCCACCAAGAAATATTGTCATAAAAGAAAGGAGAAAAGGGCTCGACATCCTTTCCAAAATGTGATCGACATTCCTCTCAGAACCCATTCCAACATTGCTACCAACCTTCATTGGATGTGCAACTGCCAAATCACTCAAATTCTGAAACTACATTAGTCACCTTCCTTAATTGTCATTGGCATAGGTTTCAATAGCAATGCTAACACATTTGTTTTTTCAGATTCAAACCACATTTCCTTCTAGCCCAACCTCAATCAGTAATCTGGTTTCAGGGATGCCAATGATGTGTAGAGGTTTATTTATCATCCTTTGCAGTATCAGAGTTTAGGATGTACTAAGCTATTCCTTTTCGCATAGCATTTTCATTTAATGGCTTCACCCCTACTTGTCTCACTTTCGAGAATGAAACTGAATTCCAACGATATATTCATTTATATGGAGGACTCCAAAGCTCGTTTGCAATTGAAGTCTTAATTGAATATTCAAATCCTACTTCTCATTTTGACTTTATGAATTTATCTTTAGCTATGGTGGGTCACGTTTTTTCATTTGTGGAAATCACCACTAAATATGTGAAGCCTTTATATAAAACGACACCTACCATGGGTATCATTCCACCTATTAGAACAATAACTTGTTCAACAGATCATAATATTAAATCTTCTCCACCTACTGATTCAGGTATACTTCCTCTCACTTTCTTAGGCACTTATTATTATGCACAACTTGACTCTCTTCCTTCTAGACTCTAATGATGATACTGCAACCATCTTTAAAGCTATCAAGAAAAGGGGACAACAATACGATCAACCCCTAAGTTGTAACTTGAACTTTCTTTAATTTCTCTTTACTTGCACTCAATATATTATCCCGCTTACAACACGTAATAATATAGGGTCAAACATTTCTATCGAGGAATATTGTCATAAAAAGAAATAATAAAAAGGCTCAAGATCTTTCCTAGAACGTGGTGACATGCCCCTATAATCCATACCAACATCATCGGTCAACTCTCATAAGATGCGTAGTTGTGAGATCATTTAGAGTTCGAAATTATGATAGTCACCTTCCTTAATTGACATTGGCCAAGGTTTCAATAACAATGCTATCACATGCATTTTTTCAAATTCACCACGCTTCCTTCTAACCCAACCTCAATAAATAATCTAGCTTCAGTGGACGCTAATATAATGTTGAGATTTATTTACTATCTCTGTAGTACGATAGTTTGGGATGTACCAAGCCATTCCTCTTCCCTCGCTTTAATGGCTTCACCATTTCTCATCTCGCTATCAAGAATGAAGCTGAATTCTAACAACAAATTTTTGCTTTACGGAACTTTAACTCTCAATAGAATCTACAAACTCTACTACTTATTTTGACTTTTGGTGCAACAATAGTGTGTGCACGTACTTTATGAATTCAATTTCAGACATGGTTTGCCATGTTTTTTCATTAATAGTAATCACCACTAAATATATGAATTGTTCATATGAAATGTTGCCTACCATGGGTATCATTCCACTGACTAGAGCAGTAACATGTTCAACTGACCACAATGTTACATCTTCTCCACCTGCTGATTCAGATATACTTCTCACTTTCTTAAGCACTTATTATTATGCATTGCTTAACTCCTTTCCGTGTAGATTCTGATGATGGTACTGCATCCATCTCTAAAGCAATTAAGAAAACGAGGACAACATCTTCCAATACTTGGCGACTCAATCCTTAAAATAAACTCGACTAAAGGAATATCACAACAAAATACATTCAAAATAATCTAATGAAGAGGTTCCTTTGGACAAGGTTAAATTACAAATAAAAATTTTCTTTACTCTTTACGACACATTCAAACTCTTAATAAACTCTTAATATTAAGTAAAAACCATAGTAATAAAAAATTTAAAACAAAACATATTACAAAAGACTCATAACGTAAAGAAAATTATCTACTTAATCAGAATATTACAAAGTCCAAAAGGGAATAAAAAGTACTAAAAAATTATTTAAATTATAGCCCTTCTCCAACCAACGAGTCAAACCAATCAAGCTAAGCTTTCAAAGTTACCTAAACATGAAAAACAAACAGGAGGGTGAAAATCACTCAATAGGTTCCCAACATACATATAATAATGCAATGCAATATGCCAAAGGATTGTTAATATAAATTAAATACCGATTTCCCTTTAATTTCTTTCCTTATCATAAATCATATGCAAAATATAATTTTTTGAAAAGACATATGCAATGATTTTAAAACGGACGTATATAGGACTTTCCATTAAGCGTAAATTTTTTAATTACATTTGAGCTAGTTACCCGTTGGCAACTGTTATTTCCCAAAGCAGTACGCAAACATATTTTTAAGGAAACCCAATACACTTAAATATTTAAAGGAAACGGTGTGAGTAGGGAAGGGCCTCGCTTGCATCCGTGTTATGCAAGTGCCAGTTACAACCACCACATACACCAACATTCTCACATGTGTGCATACGAAAATCTAATCTCTCCACTCGCTAATTAGTTGGACCTCTACTAAATGGTTCATATATCCCATCCATATAAGCTTCATTCAATAAATATATACGCCTAAATATGATGGTCATAACTCTTCAATGCATAATTTTTGAAAAAATAATTCTCTTGGAAAAATCGGTTGAGCTATACAATAACCAAAAACTTCTATGGCATACATTGATGCATATGGATGCTCATGATTTTTAGCAATGTTGAGTGTTATCTCAAGATCTCAATCAACGCAGAGTCCAAAGCATTTAATAACTAAGTCCAAGCTCATTCATAAACAAGATTCAATCTAGCAAAACTTATTCAAAGAAAAGTATCACACCTTATTGCATATATAATCCAAAATGTATATAAATCATATAATAGTACAAGCTTCAAGTTTTAAATAAATTATTAAAGTATAACAGAAGATAGAAATTAAATATTTATGAATTAAACTCTTAAATCAAACATTATTAAATAAAAAGTAACACATTTATTAAATAATTAGTTAACCTTGTTAAACTTAACTAAATAAAATATAAACATAAAGACGTTAACTGTACTATTTATTAGTAAAAGGAGAGCTAATTATGCTAAAAAGGTACCAACTTTAATACTAGAGACTATGATATGTTAATTTAACTAAACTAAATCTAGTATGCACATCTAATTTACAAAAACCATAACTCACTAATCTTGACTTGGATTTCTATGATTCAAAAGTCAAAACATCTAAAACTTAACATTATGTAAGGGAAAAATATGCAATGAAAATAAAAAAATTACAGCTTTGTCAAAAATAATGAATCTTGTGGGTGCAACTGTTGTATTTTGTTCCAAAATTTTCCAGAAAGTGAATACATTTGTAAAGTGCATAATACACTCATTTCGACTCGATTTAAGACATTTCAAAGCCAAAATGACCATAACTCACTGTGTTATAAGAAAAAATATGAGTCAAAAATAAAAAAGAAGTAAAACCCATCAAACCAAACAAATCTTGTGGGTCAAGTGTATAATTTTTCAAAAATATTCAAATAACTAGTGGATTTGTAAAATTCAGATCTCACACATTGAAATTCTGATTCTAGTTATTGAAAAGCCAACATGTTCATAACAAACCCAAACTTGTATAGTAAAATTTTCAACAACTATATATAAGGTTTGTATCAAGCCAAAATACATAATTTTTCAAGAATTTCCATATTAACACTACTCATGCATTCATGGTCATGTACAGGTCTAAATCATACTATTATTCCACCAATCTACACTCTCATCATTATCATTACATTAGACAGTGACCATGAGACATTATTTCAAAAAAAACCAAAATAAAATAAAGAAAGGGGAGAAATAGCTAGATACATACTTAGAAACCTAAAATTAAAAGTGGGTATAGAAACCTACCTTTGATTAACTTTAAACCCTTCTTAAACACCTTGATTAACAAGATTAAAACTTTAAAATAGCAGCTACAAGTGACCGGCCCTGTGCTCCTTTCCCTTTCTTGGATTCTCTTTGATTTCCTCTTGGAACTACTTGATTTTCCTCCAAATTCTCTCACTCCTTTACTTCCTCTCACTAGAAAAATAATTTTCTCTCTAGAAAAGGGGTATGACTGGCTGGTAAGGGTGCAAGTAGGGTTTTGGTTCTCTTGATAAAGTGCTTATAAAGTGGGGTTTTAGGGTTTTAATGAGGTGACACAAGTAAGACCACATTTTTTACCAAAGTTTGACCAAATCAAACTTGGTCTTCTAAGTAACCACAACTCACTCAGTTTTTTTTTTTTTTGTTAAAAAAAAGGTCTCAATGTGGATCTCATCAGCCTAGGATTTTGTTAGTGGATAAGGCATTCTTGCTGCTCCAGCTTTACAACATTTTCGGTATCTAGAGCAGGTAGCCCACACCCCTAATAGATCTCCCTCCATTTGGCGTATCAAGTAAGTCTTAGTACATCTGAGGCAATAGTGGGGCTTGCCAAGACTCAAACCACAACTCTTGCAAGCGAATGTGATGAACGGTCAGCTTCCTTCCACTAGATCACACCCCTAGGTGCCCACACCACATACCTCATTCACTTAACCTTGGCAAGACCTCTCCTACACATGCCATATGTACAGGAAAGAAAATCCCAATCAGCCTCCCCACCAAGGTGATAATGTGGCAATATTGACTTTGACTTTGAATTTGACTAATGCTACAAGTACACTTAAATAATAAACAATCAAACTAGTCTTAGTCAAATTTAACACGAAGTTGCCATGATATAGCGATTACCGGTCTAATGGTTGACTTTTACCAAAAGCCAACTACATAGAAAAGGAAACAGATATTACAACTCACCCCTCCTAAAAAGAAATTTCATCCTCAAAATTAAATTTAAAGAGTTAGAGTACTTACTCGAATAAAGTTGGACACTTGCCATTCATTTTATCTTCCAGCTCCCAAGTTACTTGTTCAAGCTAGTGGTTCCGTCAAAGTACTTGATCTTTCGATCCAAGATCTTCACCGGCTTCATACGAGCCATTCCAATAGTTGAAAGATAACTATTGTTGTAAGCAAACTCGACTAACGGTGTTGTGTTCAGGTTTATGACTAGGTTGTCTAATCAAGAAGAACTACAATACGATCCTGAGATAGAGAGAACTGCATGTAGGTTGAGGAAGAAGACTCTTTGACAAATAGCTGCTAGCTCACATTTGGCTTCTCTTCAGCGTTGGGTCCAAAGTAGAGAACTTGATTCGGAAGATGAGCTAAAACTAACTACCAACATGAACAACAACCGGACACTAAAGGTTGCTGCTCCTGATTTAAATTCTCAGCCACTTTGTATTTAATTTCCTTATTTAACTGCTGCATTTGAATTGAAATCCGAACTAATTCATCTTTTGCCTACTTTTCGTGGCCTTGCAGGAGAAGACCTTCATAAGTATATTAAGGAATTTCATGTAGTTTGTTCTACCATGAAGCCTCAAGGAATAAGTGAGGAACAAATCAAGTTAAGAGCTTTTCCATTCTCACTGGCTGACTCTGCAAAGGATTGGTTGTACTACTTGCCTTCGGGATCTATCAACTCATGGAACGAGATGAAGAGACTGTTCTAGAAAATATTTCCCTACGTCTCGTGCTGCAAATATAAGGAAGGAGATCTATGGCATTTGTCAATATGATGGAGAATTATTGTACGAGTATTGGGAGCAATTTAAGAAACTTTGTGTCAGCTACCCGCATCACCAAATTAGTGACCAACTTCTAATACAATACTTTTACAAAGGTTTGTCGTACATGGATAGGAGTATGGTGATGCAGCTAGTGGAGGTGCTCTAATAAATAAGACTCCTGATGAAGCACGATGGATAATTTCCACCATGGTTGTAAACTCTTAGCAATTCGGTACATGAGCAGCACCATCGTTGAAGAAGGTCCATGAGGTAAATGCATCTCCTTTAGAACAACAAATTTTTTATTTGACTTCCCTTGTAGGGCAATTGGCTATAGGACAATCTAAAGTTCAAACCGTTAAGGCGTGTGGTATTGGTTTGACTCAAGGGCATGCGACTGATATGTGCTCTAAGTTGCAAGAAGAGGATACTACACAACAAGCCAATGCAATTGGTGGATTTTTGGGATAGCCACAATGGAAATATGATCCTTATTCTAATACATATAATATAGGTTGGATTTTTGGGATAGCCACAATGGAAATATGATCCTTATTCTCAAAGGTATGATTCCTTGGTATGCTAATTTGATCAATTACCTAGTAACAGAAATTATGCCTTTTGATTTTAGTAAACCGAAACGGGATAAATTCAGGAGTGAGTCTAAATACTACTTTTGGGAGGATCCGTATTTATAGAAATTCTGCTCTAATCCAATCATTAGGAAATGTGTACCTGACTCTGAAATACAATCCATTTTAAATTTATGTCATGATTATGCATGTGGGGGTCATTTCGGTCCTAAGCATATACCTAGGAAGGTTTTGGACAGTGGATTTTATTGGCCAACTTTGTTTCATGACTCTTATGTGTTTTGTAAATCATGTGTTAAGTGTCAAAAGTCAGAGAGTCTTAGTCAAAGGCATAAGATGCCTTAATTCCTTACTCTTGTTTGTGAAATTTTTGATGTATAGGGTATTGATTTTATGGGTCCATTTCCTTCTTCCTATGGTTATGTTTATATACTTTTAGTTATAGATTATGTATTGAAGTGGGTGGAAGCCAAACCCACTAGGACTAATGATTCTAAAGTGCTTGTAGGTTTCCTTCAGTCTAATATCTTTAGCAAGTTTGGACCCTGAGGGCATTAATTAGAGATTGAGGGAAACATTTTTGTAATCATGTGGTGGAAGCATTGTTGCAGAAGTATGACGTAATTCATAAGACTTTGACAGCCTACCATCCACACTAATAGTCAAGCTGAAGTGTCTACCGTGAGGTTAAATCCATTCTTGAGAAAGTCGTGAATCCAAATTGTAAAGACTGGAGTTTTCATTGGAAGATGCATTGTGGGCTTATAGGACCGCATACAAGATGCCAATTGGGATGTCTCCATACCGCTTGGTGTTTGGGAAAGCATGTCATCTTCCGATTGAGCTTGAGCATAGAGCATATTGGCCTGTACGTAAATGTAATATGGATTTAGACCAAGGTGGCATTCATAGGAAGCTACAATTGCAAAAGTTAGAAGAGATTCGCCTTGAGGATCCCGCTTTACCTTCTCCTGCCGTGACACATTAGAAAAGGGGTATATCTTTGGGATCGACTCAAGGATCAATTCCGGACTATTGAAGTCAAGTAGCAACTAGTAGTCCTATCTATCCATGAAGAGCTCTCTTCAAAGAAAAGAGGACGTGTAGTGCTATTCTTTCTTTCATAACCTTTACGCATGAACGTAATGGTACCCTCGAGATATCGTATTCAAATGAAGATCCTATTTCCATTCACTTTCGCTACCATTCCTATCTGTCTTCCTCAAGTCAGATCGCATCCCCTTGCCCCTTTCTTAGAAAGCGGGATTCCTGATTCCTCACCCTAGTAATGAAGAAGTAAGAGAAGATGCACAGAAAAAGCTGCTTGAGAGATCAAACCTTAATAGAATAAGCCCCAGAATCCGCTCTTGGTGGTTGGGGCTTTAGGAAAAGGCCCTTCTTGTTCACAATCCCTTTCAGATTTGAGGGAAGAAGCTCTATTAATTTAATAAGGTAAGGGATGGGGCTATAGAATTTATATACCTTCTTGTCGAAATAACCACGGGGATGGATGCCGCTCTCAAGTGTAATCTGTTTCAGTTGAATTTGCTGGTATCATAAATAAAGAAGTAGTGGATCCCGTTCACGGAGTTCTATGTTTGGGTTTACCTTGGTTTCGTGAAAGAGATAGAAAAGAGATAGGGTGGGCAACCCCTAGGCGAGTCTTTACTCGTAAGGACCAAGTGACTCCATTAGCGTGGAGTTAGGCATGGTAAGCATAAAGTAGCAAGCGTGTGTGACTTTCTTCGTGACTTGACTGCTAGGACTGCTTCCTTTGGTGGTATCATTATCTAAGAGGTAATACTAGGACCTGGGCCCTACTCAATGGGCTGGGAACTTCCTTCTAGAAGCAAGTGTAGCGAAATCGGGCTTAAGTAAAGCGGATCCTGATTCTTGGAAAGGTATCAAGTAACTTCCGGATTACCCTTTAACTTAAGGGTTAAGGAGTTCCAGTCGAAAGAGAAATGAGTTAGCTTAGGCTCGGCGTGAAAATAGATAAGAAAGGCGATTCATGATCTGAAGAGTTGAGTTGCTATAGTGGAATCTGTTTCATTTTTGAAGGCTTAGGTTTGTTTGGTGGTATATCCTTACTTATATAAGTGGTTTTGATCCGGCTCGGTCAAATGGATTTAGGAAAGCATCCATGTGACATCCTCAAGTTAGTTTTCTGCTTTCACTGTCTTCTCGAAAGCTAAAGGTAGTTCACCTATGGGAAGAATTCACTAAGCTTAGCCTTGACCTTGGCACCTTACCTTCTAATCCGCCAGCTTGGGAATTAGATTCAATAAAGAGGACTAGATGTGAGCTTTGAGGAAAGCTCGTAAGTTTTCTTCGACTTCTCTTCCCACGGGGATTTCTAAGGCGGTCTATTAGGTTCTCTGAAGAGAAAGTGCTAATCTAATCACAACGCTTCTCTTATCCGCATGGTCTTGTTCATCTGTCTTTCTCCTTGCCTTGGGTGGATTGGTTTTCATAGCCGCATACGGCATTACCGTCGAATAAGTGTGATTCTTGCTTGGCACTTGCTATAGAAGTGCAGCTAGCTCTAACACCTGACTAAGTCACTTGGGGTTAGCTCAGTAAATGTTGAAAGAATAACGGCAGCTAATTCATCCATCTGTTGGAGGAATGATGGAGGGATCGATCCCATATCCGTGAAAGGCCAAGGCAATAAGAAGAAAGACCAGCACGGGCCTTTAGAGATAAGGGGCAGCATAGCACGTAAAAGAGATTCTGATTCAAGTCTTGGAGGAAGGGTGGCTACTAGAAGAGAGGGTTCAACCAGCAAAGTCCTTAGCAAAGGCACGTCCCATCGGCAAACTCCTCTTGTTTGATTACGTACGCAGTAAGTACCGTAAATCGTAGAGAAGACGAGCAAGGAAAGCAGCTTTATGTAGTTACCGCTCTTTCATGAGATTAGCGAATTACGGTATAGGAAGATCTAATACAATCTGGTTCGAGGAAATGGAATTCTTTGCTATTAGTTAAAATATCTGCTGCTTTTGTGCCACCCCTCTAAGGAAGAACTCGGGAAGGCAAGAACTTCTGGATTTACTAATTTAGGAGTTTCTCCCACCGATTTGACCTATTTAGAAAGCTAGAATGGAGAGGAACACCCGTTAAGTAAGGTTTGCTAGAACAAAATCTGTTGCTATTGGACTTGGCAAGTAAGCGGAAGGAAGAAGTCGTAGCTGCTACTGCCATATCCGTATTAGGGGGCTTCTTCTTCTTCTTAGTCTACTCGAAAGGAAAGCTAGTAACTCGAGAGTAGAAAGAAACAGAATAGAGTCTGACAGAACCAGAATGACACCCGCTTTGTGCTTGCTGAACAGTATTCTAAGTACCATGAAGAGACCAGACTTTTTCACTTTCTCATGCCCCCGTGATGATTTTCAGAATGTTCGCTCCTCTATTTTGTATCGCAATCCTCTTCCTTGGACTCCGCCTTATCATAACAACTTATGGTTGAAGAGAGGGATTAAAAGCACGAGTCTGCTTTGCCCAACAATGAGGCTGTGTGCTGCTACCTTTAGTGCGGACTTCTTCACCTACTGCACTTCCTGCCAAACCACGCTTTTATACTTACTGCACGAGCTGTGACCATTGACAAGAACGAATGCTCTATACTTCGTAGGACGGCTGCAGCTTTGAAATCCAACCGAGCCCCTTAGTCTAAATAGAAAGAGTTCTGGGCCGATTCACCTTTCACCTAAAAGACCCTCCGCCTCGGATACCGGTAAAAAAGTCTTTCCCGTGGTCTCCCCGAGCTAGGGACATATATTGTTCAATTATTCGCTTCACAATTAAGACTAGGTGCTTATACCCAACAACTAAAAGAAAGTCGACTTGAAACTAAGACAAAAAGCTTTTAAGCATCATTCAGATCGAGAAGTCCGATCGAATAACCTAAGTATACGGATTTTGCCCTAAAGCGGGCTGATTGTAGTTTTAGGCACTAAAATTTGTTCTTAGGCTAGGCTGCGATTTTACACCCTTGGTAAACCCGAGTAAAGGGACAAAGAACTTCGTAAAAGACCATTTCGGATGTCACGCCGGACACTACCCTATCTATGTCAATAGAGATGACCATAGAGTAATACGACAAGCAAAGTGTGCACGCCTAAACATTCTTTCAAGTCGAGGCTGATCCAATAGATGTGACTATGCATTGCTCTTTTCTTTTGGAAGGCGGGATCAGATCTGGAAAGGAAGGAAGCCCAATTTCACGGCATCGGAGATCGCCTCCTACCGAACTATCTTTTTACCATGGAGCCCTCTCGCTAACGCAAAGATCGGTGGTACTAAGAGTCGCCTCGGAGACAAACCTCTTAGAGAATTGTGTTTGCTAGCCGTCCACGCCATCGGCTTATCCGGTTACGCGGTGCTTCCGCACCTTATCGCGTATATGGAAGTAGACCTTGAAAAGATGAAAGCATTCACCTATTAGGCTGGTTAAGTAATCAATCATCCAGCTGAATTCGATATATGATAACAAGGGAAGACTTCGCTTAGGGTTGCTAAGCTCGCTTCGACACCTCGATTTCATTTTTTTTTTAGAGGTCTTGTTGTGAGTTGAGCAATGTAGGGCTGCACGCCGGGCCATATAAGGAAGCGGATCTCTATCTACATGGATTCTAGGCTCTTTCACACCCAAGGGAAAGCTTATCGAAAGTCGCCACTTTCAAACTTAGCCTAGCCGATTTGGTTCTTGGGTTTGTTGTGTTCCTGATCACTGCCCTAAGACTTTCGTTCAGTGACATCACAAGGGTTGGTTTGAGCGCTTAGAGCCATTGGGAGGGGGCTTTCCGAGAGGGCTTCCTTCGCTAGGAAATCACTATTCTCTTGCTGACCGACCGGACTTACATCTAGGGAGTGAATTCTCCGTGTTAGGTGAGCTCTTTTCTCTGGTAGACCGGTTGGTGTTCATCAGTTAGTTTGCTTTGGTGAGGTAATTGATTTGGCCTTCCTTCCATTCGGATGGAGATGCGGAATCTTCTTCTCAGATAGCCACCCTTCTTCATAGAAAAAGAGAGCTCGAAGACCTCGTCTATTATGGTACGGATAAATCAATGGTACCGAGGAAACATAATGGAATATCGTTAGGAACAGAGTGAGACGCAGACCAGCGGGTGGGCACCACAGCAGCCTTCCTCCATGTGATATCACACAACTGGGAAATCCCCTTATTTCCTGGTCGATCGAATACCTCTCAGTAGCACAAACCAACCGAGAGATGTATCGTCAAGAGGTCGTCGATCGGAGTACCCTTCCTCTGTTTTTGAGCTTTTAGGCCTCCGGTCAGTCAAGGGTTGACGTGAGACTGGATTTTTGGGGAATTCATTCATTTTCCCACCAATCGACCTCACTTTTCACCTTGGACTATTGAGTTGGAATCCTTCCTTGCTAGATGGCTTGGATCGGGGATCCCTTTCCTACAACAATTCCTAGTTCCATCTTGACTTGACTCTATAACGACTTCCTTCTTATACGTTCCTTGAGGGGGAAAGCCTTGAATGTAGAGGTGGGATGGTGAAAGAGCTTTCCTATAAGAGGAGAGAGGGAAAGGGATAAGCAAGAGGGCACTTTTTCACTAAAAGCCCTTGTTGAAGCACTCATTCACTTTCCAAAGCTAGAAGTGCTAGAAAGAAGGAAGCAGTCAAGAATGACCTTAGCCCTCAACTTGCTATATGCTTTTCACATGCAAGTTGGTCTCCCTTTGAAAAATGAAAAAGATAACGTAGAGAGTAGTAGAAGACCGACAACTAAAAGAAGATTGATTGAAGAACAAGTTTCTTACTTTGTTAACGGATGAGAATCCACAAATTTTCCCTATCTGTATTCTTTCTTCTCTTCAAGTTAGATCGGACTAAGACCTGATCGAAGTTCTGAATCACTTCTTGAAGAAGAAGATTCAGTTTCAACCGGATCATGTGCATGACAAAGGCCTAACGAGTTTGTCTAAATACCTTCATCAAGAGCGAGATGGCGAGGCTTGGCCATTAAAAGAAAGAATGAAGAGCTTACACAAGAAAGTCTAGAGACATGTGTTGTCTCAATCTCAGACCAAGTTACAATCCAAGATGAATTGGTCTAAACCTAAGACTCTTGGAGCACTTCTTGAAGTATCTGTGGAAGCCGAGATGGTAGTCAAAGCACGTGAGCAAGAGAAGATAGTTCACAAAGGAAGGCCAAGTCTGTCCCAATGAAAAGAAAGGATGGACATCCTGACCTTATAAGGAGAATGTGCACGGATAACAAATAGAATATAGCTCCCTTGATCAATTAAGTAAAGGGGTGGACATGAATGCCCCAAATGAATAGGCTCTTTTAGAAGTAAATTGGTCCTTCTTCCCCTTCCCGTGATGGGATAGGCTCTTTGATGCACATGGACAGAAAAGGTTGCACCTAAGAGAAACTAGTCCTGTCCTCCTTAAGGTTAGGGAAGGACCGACTACCTTTTTGCCTTGCCTTTCTTACTAGATTACCTTCTTTACTTTCTTTTATTTCCTTTCATTACGCTACGCCTCTTATGAAAAAGTAATTTCTAGACCAATGTGGGAATACCATGACATAGTTTCTCTAAGAAGAGTAGGAGGAAGAATCAATAGTTAGTTGATACCACTCACAGTAGCCAAATCCTAATTGATATTTGATTCCCTAAACAAATGTAAGTCCGACAATAGGTCTTTAGCCTTCGAATAGAAAAGGCAGCTAGGTAAGGGAATAAAGAGACTAGGCTCTTAGCCTTTAGGAATCCATGCCAGGGCTTTTAAAGCAGAAAAACAAGATCTCCAAACCTCAGCTAGTGAATAGCAGACTAGGTATAAGTTCCGTTCCTATGGAGTCAAATCAGGCATTAGTTGGAAAATGAATCTCAGATGTCCATCCATCCCATTCTATGGCATCTTATCTTATTCTATTTCATTTGCTTCTGTCTTGAACCTTCCACCTAGAGTTTCTTCTTCTTCAATTGTAAAGGGAAGAGGGATTCTAGCATAACAGATTCTGGCATGTCCCACTATTGGCTTTCAAGTAAGTGACGGGCTACTATCCCACGAATCAGCAATCAGCATCTAATAATCCCGGAAAATGAGAAAGATTAGTCGATCAGGGGAAGCTGGTGCTATAGCCGTTGTTCAAGAATGGCTTTTTAATCAGACTCTCTTGCTTAAAAGCTCTCAACGGTGCTTCCTATTGATGCGGTAACTTCGATATAGAATATCTTAAGATAAGAAAGAAAGTCATGTTGATCAGTTATAGTGTCTAAGAGGAAGGGTTGGCGCTTTGAGCTACCTATTTAAAGTGATCAAATTTAAAACTTAGCTTCTCATGTTGCCATAGATTCTGCATTTCATAGGAAGAAAGCAATCAGCTTTGCCCAAGTTGTAATGACCGGGCTTGCTCCTGTCGATGAATCATGCTTGAACACCTATACCAGCTGCTGCTTAGTCATATCGCTCCTAGATAACGATGTGAACCGCTTTCCTTACCTTATATTATAGAAAGGTTTAGTCAAGCTAGCCGTTGAGATCGTTATTTCAGTATAGATAGTGAATAAAGCGAGATAGAGAAATAAAAGATCTTGCTTGCCCCAGAAGTCAACGAAGGAATTTCTTCGATTGACTGCTTCGAAAGAAGAACAACCCTTCTTTGAATCAGTAATTGATTAAACTTCTTGCTATTCCATTTCTATGGCTCAAAGTACGAACTAAAGCCAATTCTGATTCAATCTAGCAAGAGTTACAGGCTTACGTAATACTAAACCAACAATCGAATGGGTATCGCCCAGGGGGAAGCCCCTTCCCTGTACAGATATGGGCTTATGTAATTCCTCCAAGTCAAGAGGTAAGGTCAGTCTTTGATTATTCCTTCGCCTGCTTGATGCTACCCTTTGCTTTGCCTGCTTCTCTCTGACCACACCAAAGAAGAAAGGCAAGACAGATGGGGTTGAAAGAGATTCTTCAAGTTAAGCCACAGACTTCCCCTCAGCCATGCATTAATAAGAGAGGCAATCTAACCCTACTATAACACAATATTTCTTCCTTGTACCTAGCACACTTCACAAAAACCCAATCCCTTTGGACTAGGAGCTACCTCTGAATCAAAAGAAATCCACCGCATATGGGCATACCTTGAATCTAGCCCGAACTTAGGATGTTGGAGCCCAAGCTGGATGGTCCCGTCTTACTGTTATATCGAATTGGAACCAAACCCGTTCTCAAATCTGGGATTGGCTCACGTTTTCACTAATCAAGACCCATTCTGAGCCTTTTCCTTCTTCTTGTTGCTGGATATCTCATTTGTACACATCTTCTCTTTGTTTCTCGAGCCTATCGTGAGTTCTGTGAGTTCGAAGGGTCAAATCTTTGATGATTCCATCATACATGATTGAGTTAAAACTTCGAGAGGTATCCTACATCTGAACTGAATTCTTTCTAGTTAAAGAATCTCTTTCTAGTTGGTCCGGAACAATTAGAGATTCTCTAGAAGAAATTGGTTTCGCTTCTGGCGCAACATGCTATGGGGTGGTAGTCCCGCTTATGGGGTCAAATCAAGACGCTCAAAGAAGAAAGATTTGAATATCAATCTCATCGATATCGCCGATTTCATAAGTATCATACCAAATCCCATCAATCAATTGCTTTTTCAAGAAATATGAGACATCTAAGTCATACAAGTAAAGAGATCTATTCATTGATAAGAAAAAGAAAAAACGTGAACGGTGATTGGATTGATGAGAAAATAGAATCCTGGGTCTCGAACAACGATTCAATTGATGATAAAGAAAGAGAATTCTTGGTTCAGTTCTCCACCTTAACGACAAAAAAAAAGGATTAATCAAATTCTATTAAGTCTAACTCATAGTGATCATTTTTCAAAGAATGACTCTGGTTATCAAATGATTGAACAACTGGAGCAATTTACTTACGAGACTTAGTTGACATTCATAAAAAGTATCTAATGAATTATGAGTTCAATACATCCTATTTAGCGAAAGAGGATATTCCTTGCTCATTATCGACAATCACTTATTCACAAACCTCCTGTGGGGCAAATTGTTTTCATTTCCCATCTCATGGAAAACCTTTTTCGCTCCGCTTAGCCATATCCCTCTCTAGGGGTCTTTTAGTGATAGGTTCTATAGGAACTGGTCGATCCTATTTGGTTGAATACCTAGCGACAAACTCCTATGTTCCTTTCATTACAATCTTTTTGAACAAGTTCCCGGATAACAAGGGTTTTCTTATTGATGATAGTGACGATATCGACCGTGACCTTGATGAGACTTGGATCGTTTGGAGAGGGGTTTGACTTGCTTGTGGAAGAGTCGTAGAAAGTTTTGAGTCCTCTAGAGATGAATCTCTGTAAAGTCTTGGATCCTTCGAAGATACATTGATGGGCCCAAATCTTTTCAATTGTCCTGCTTCACTGACTTTTTGTTCAAAGATAGACTAAACTTACTTGTATGGCACAACAACTTCCCCTTTGGTTCTTTGTCTTGTTTCTTCTTTTATATTTGTTTGTTTTATTTATAGCAACCATGTTGTTAAATCACATGGTTCATCCTCGAGGTTGGTTTTGGAGAAACTTCAGCCATTTTGTAGTTCAACCTCCCTGTAAAGAGAAACCCAATTCATCAAAGAAGATTTTCAGAGGGCAAATAAGAGATGGTTGGTGCTAGAAAGGCTTACCTTGATGGTGGGAATTTGTCTCGAGGTTTTCTGGCCATTTGATTCTAAGAAGAGATCAAGTAAAGGTGACCATTATGGTGGGTGCTTCACTATATCTCTTCCATTTTTATCCACAGAGCCAGCAAGGTGACCATTGTGATGGCTCTACTTCACTTTCTCTCTTCCATTTTCACCCCCATGACATCCTTCCAATATGACATAATGGCTTATCTTCATCTGCTCGGATGGAGACGAGACTATCCGATTGGACACGCTGGCGCCTAGGAAATGTAGTCATGGTGGAGTGAGACCCATCTCATCGCATGACAGGCCTAACCTAGCGTAATCCTCGAGTTGAGTACAGGGACATCGAGTATTTGAAGAATCAATGCACCAAGACTGAGCGGAAAAACTTGAGGTAGCAAGATCTTGAGCTGTTTTTACTGTACTTCTAGCGGATGGTGGAGTGTGATATATTGATTTGAGGAGTTGAATCAATTCCAAAAGACCATGGATATATGATGTATCACTAATATGTGGATCAAAACCGAGACAACCACTTGCTCGCTAAAGGTAAAATTGTTTTACTTGCACTTAGTTTTGTGTTGTGGTGTGACTCTGCACTTTTGTTTGATTTATTATGTTAAGATGGACCGACTAGTTAGTGTCTTGTTGGGCATTTGGACAAGTAAAGTCGTGAACTGGTGGAGGAGCCTGTCTTCAAGAGATCACGATTGAGCTCATAGCCGACATCCTTCCAAGATGACATAATGGCTGATCTTCATCTCCTGATGGAGACCGAGACCATCCGATTGGACACGCTAGCGCCTAGGAAATGTAGTCATGGAGTGAGACCCATCTCATCGCATGACAATGCCTAACCTAGCGTATCCTCTTGAGTTGAGTGCGTGGACATGAGTATCTGAAGAATCAATGCACCAAGACCTGGAGTGGAAAAAACTTGAGGTAGCAAGATCTTGAGCGGTTTTTCTACTGCTGTACTTCTAGCGGATGGTGGAGTGTGATATATTGATTCGAAGGAGTTGGATCAATTCCAAAAGGGCCATGGATATATGATTTGTCACTAATATGTGGATCAAAACTGAGACGACCACTTGCTCGCTAAAGGTAAAATTGTTTTACTTGTACTTAGTTTTGTGTTGTGGTGTGACTTTGCACTTTTGTTTGATTTATTATGTTAAGATGGATCAGCTAGTTAGTGTTTTGTTGCACATTTCGTACAAGTAAAGTCATGAGCTGGTGGAGGAGCCTGTCTTCAAGAGATCGCAATTGAGCTCAGAGCCGACATCCTTCAAGTGTGACATAGTGGCTGATCTTCATTGGGCTAAGGTGAAGAATGAGAGACCATTCAATCGGACATGTCAGCTCCCGGAAACAAAGTCATCTCATCACATAACAAAGGTGTAACCTAGCATAATCCTCTAGAGTTGAGTGTAGGGACATCCGAGTGTCCAAGGATCAATGCGCCAGACCTAGAGCGGAAAAACTTGAGGTGGCAAGGTTCTTAAGCGGTTTTTCTCTTGTTGTACCTCTAGTGGATGGTGGAGTGCGATATATTGATTCAAGGGAGTTGGATCAATTCCAAAAGACCATGGATATATGATGTATCACCGGTATATGGATCAAGTATTAGGACGATTGATGAGTGTCATTACACCAAAATGAAATCACCGAAATTACCAAACACATAGTGGTGGCAAGTCTAGGTTGTGCCTACAGGGACTAGTTTAACAAACAATCTAATTACTATTCTAGTGAATCAATTAAGATGATAAATGGAGGTTTCCAAGATGTAAATATATTAATTGAGTAATTAAAATAAAGTGAGGCAAGGTGAATTAAGAAGAACAATCAATTGAACAAAATCTTGGTTCAGAGTAATTTAATATTATTAATCTCATGTGACCATAGACAAAAGGAATCAAATTAATTATCAATCAATCCTTTAGCCTTGGCTGATATAGATAGTATGACTAATCTATTGCAATCTTTTCTTATGTTGAACTAATCAGAAACATTCATAATTAATTCCTAACCCTAAATTATTCATAATCAACGTGAACCAAATTAATTTAGAATTGTTTTATGGTAAAGAAAGATAGCCAAAATTAGACTAACCCTACAAACGTTACAAGATTATAATCTAAACTAAATTTCCCAAATTGCTACAGATAATCAAACCAGAGTGTAACTCATATTTAATTTAACATGCATTCATTCAATCACAAACAATAATATTGGATCCAGAATATCATCACAGATAATCGAAATTAATTGAGAAAGGTAAAAGAAGTTAAATAAAAGAATCAACTAAATTAATTAGAAGATTGTCAATTCAGGTCTCACAAATGAACGATCAATAACACAAATCAACTCCTATCCTAGAAGAGAAATTTAGCAACTCATAATCTTCAAAGCTCTAATCAATAGTCAAAAAGTGTTCTAGTAAGTGTCGTCGTCCCTCTAAACCTAGAGAAGACGTTTATTTATAACAAAAACCTAATCTTACTTGTTAAAATTCAAAATCATCAAAATGACAAAATTGGCCTGCTGCCGCCACACCAAGTCAAGCGTCGACATAGGACCAGACTTGGCACGACACAATCAGGTTAGCTCTTGTCCAATTCTCGTGCTCACATATAGGTCTTCAATGCATGTCAGGAGCCTGACTTTAAACCTGTTTATGCATATGATGAGCTTGTGGATTCTAGGCCTTCTTCTAGTAACATGTCTAGGTCCTGACATTGAACCTGACTCACTTTTCTTGAACGTCTTTTCATAATTCCAGCGAGTCTTCACATCATCTACTCCAATATAACCTTGCATGCAAAATACATTAACATTAACTCAATTTTAGAAATTAAGACACATGAGAATTACACATTAAATTAAGTAAAGATAACAAAATATAAACCCATCAAATACCCCCACACTTAAACTTTGCACGTCCCGAGCAAACATAAATTTCGCCTTCTCTCCCAAATATCAAAACCATTCAAGTACCTAGATTATAACTGGAGACACAATTACTCAACCTAACAAAACAACACCACAAAATTGAAATCACTTACTACTTCTCCATCCTCATTGGAATGAATCCTCTCCAGTCACTCAAGTGTCGAAATAGGTACTGTATACACTCAAATTCAACCAAACAATCTAATCTCCACTAATATGCAATCAAGCAAAAATCTTAAGGTCTTAAATTGGTTGTAATGGGGCTAGGGACAAAGGTAGGAAAATGAATGATAAGATATAAGCTAATCCAAAAGACTAATAGAGCATTCATCACAAATAAAATTATAAAAACATAGCCCACTTCATAGTTAATTTTCCCAACCTTCAATTCTTAATACTTCCTCTCATCTACCAGCTTCAATTTCCTTTAGGAATTTTTTTCTTTCTGAGCATCATTTTGGGCGCCTGTTACATGCCCTTTTCTCCTTCAGTTATTGTTTTTTCTCTCCTCAGAATAGAATTGTTTTTCTTTTTTACCATAGGTTGAGAATATCAATGTATGTACCCCACTGCACTTCACCAAACTTACCAACTGAATCATACCCGCACACTTAAATCACAATCTCCATATTAACTAACCCTCAAATCCCCAAAATTCTGTATCACAAATGCTCTACTAGGCCTAAGGCATGTAAAATACATAAATAACAAGGCCAAGGGCTAACTAATATAGGTTATCTACACGAAGAATGGGAATCATTTAGGCTCAAAAGGGCTATCAAAGTATATATGCACAGGTTGGCCATTTGGACTAAGTGACTAAAAAAAGTAAAAAATCCTTCATCATCTTGATGCATGAATATAGCAGTGTAATCTCAATCAGCACATCAAGGCAAGTTCTAGCATAACAAAATCTACATGAATACTACCCATAAGAAAAATTTTACTAGGCTCAAAAGCTCACTTAGGCTACAGTTACTTAACTAGTTCTTTCCATCAAACTCAATTAACTACTTTATCCAATAAAAGTGCATTAAGCAACCTCAACTAAGCATGTTTTTCATACAATTTTTCCTTAATGTCTATGCATAATAAATGTACTTTCACAATTATGATATGCAATAAAGACAGCACAAATATATCCATACAGCAGGGGCAAACAGTTTTGAAACAAAACGCAACAATAAAATTAAATAAAAAAAACACAAAATAAAACAAAATGAAAAATGAAAAAAACAAAACTAAAAATCCAAAAACTACCTAAACTACCTTCCCCCCACCTAAATCACACTTCCCACACTGTGAAAAATAAGAAAATAAAGATAGAAATAAAAGGAGAGAAGGTGGTGGCAGAAATTAGTGCAGACTCAAGAAGGTGGTGGTAGAAATTAGTGCAGAATCAAGAAGATGGTGGCGGAAAATGCTCAAGAAGAGCACGAATCTACTGAAGCTGCTTATCTTGTCGCTGCAACTGAGCCTCGATCATGTATTGTCGAGTCACCAAACCAGTATAGATATCCTCAATGTGCTACAATGTAGAAGCAACCGATGAACTCCGAGATAGGCGCAGGTGCACCAATGAAGTAGAGGGCATCGCAGAAGAAGGGGGCCTCGAATGCTCCTCCTCATCATCTAGATCAACAACCAGAGCATTGCGGCCATAAAAAACCTCTCCAGCATGTAAAGGCTGATGGACAAGTTGCGCCAAATTCCAAGAACTCGTACATACCCCATCCTATAAAGGTTGGCCTCAGTAAGAACATTTGTAGGTCCTGGCATACCAATATCCTCTCCAATCACATCAACCCCGAAGAATGCAAAGACCTTGGACAAGAGAAGCGGATAACACATCGACTTTGCCCCCCTCTTGGATCAAACAATACTCTCCGAATCTGGAACAGAACAACAAATGCAAACGGAATACAGATCACACAACATCTTGTCCAACAAGTAAATATCAAAGCACCGAACTTCATTCAAACTACTTGCCCTCTAAAGCACATTGAAACTGTAGAGATACACTAACAAGTGCTGGGGAATAAGCATATTAGGAGTGCGAAATACCATATCACCAGTGCAGTCATTCCGTGTGAGAGAATAATGTAGTTGAGTAAGAGCATCAATCAACTTGTACTGGCAATAAGATAATACAACGTCATTGGAAAACTCCACAGATGGACCTTCACCAAGAACTCCCAGAATATGTGCTAATGTAGCTCGGTGAAGTTTAATCGACAACCCTTAACAAACAACACAACTCCGATACCCCAACATCGTCCTTGTCTTGATATTAGCATAAAACTCGAACAAGTTGGGGATAGTAATTGCCCTCAAAATTAAGCACAAGAACCCACCCCATATCAAATGCAAGGCAAATACCAAAAGTACTATCAATCTCATCAGATACTATCTTCTCAACCATTATAGCATTGCTTTTCTTCTCCTCATACTATCTAGCATTTGCCCCGGAAATGAACCTATCTCCATCCCAAACAGGCCGTGTAGGATGGACTCGAGATGTACTGCCTTGGTCTCCAACTTGTGCAGACCGCCTTGTTTAACTCATAGTGCTCTAAATCAATTAACAAAGATGAAGCACCACTGCAAACAAGCACCACCACACTAACAAGAAAAACCACACAGCTGAATCCAAATTGCCACAAAAATTCCAAAGAAAACACAATGTCAAACCCATAAACACAAGTTATGACAATACCCAATCACCACATACCATAGAAACTATAGTTGCACACCAATGAAGCCTAATCTACAACTACAAGCACAAGTTACAATCCAAAAGCCACAATAGACGAGAATCCCCAATTCATAAATTGCAATAGTTCCCAACCATAATTCCACAATGTCCACAACTAAAGGCACAAACTTTAGAGCACCGTTCACAACCAAAATCAACAAAATAGAGTAGAAAATTGAAAAACCAACCTAAAAAATGCAACCCCATTCAACGGTAAATAGTTCTGAATAGTTCTGAAGTCAATGTCGTGTGCTATCTTGATTAAGCACTCGTTCACCCGTGCAAAGAAAACTCAAACCCAATGCAAATGTACACAATGGAGAACCAATGCCGAACCTTGTCATGAAGAATCCAAATCTCAGCGTGTGGTGGGCTCGTATACTTAAAGTGTCTCAAAATGGATGCCACCACCACTACCAATAATCCACAGTCGAGTAATGGTGAACAATCTGGAGTTAGGGCGGTGTTTGATCCGATCATGATACCAGCCACCGGTTCGCGAAGAAAGAAGAAACCCAATGCAATTTGAATAGGGTACCACTTCATTGATGGTATGAACTGATGAAGAGGAGAAGATTGTGGAGAGAAGAGGAAAATCAAGGGAGAAGAAAGAAACTGGAAGACAATGGAAAGACACCATTTAAAAGCGGGTTTTAAATTTTTTATTATCCGTCGCCTATAGCTTTGTGATAGCGAGCACCATGTCGCACTATAACGCGCACATTCAACATGCCAATTCCAATAAGGCAGTTCCGACTCAAACCGAGAGCCTTAGCGTTACCTCAGTGCTTGAGGTTCATTTTTCCTCTACTGCGCGCTGAGATCGAGGCTCAAAGTCGATGCTTAATTAGGCGCCTAACAAGCGGGAGCGGCGATTATCTACGTTTCACACAGCACACGATTCCATGGATAGTTTCATTCGATCGCGTGATGGAGGACATAGCTACGATCATCGGCTTTGATCATGCCACTAGGCATTTCATTAGGACATTGCACAATGATCCAAACACTTTGTCGCATCTCTTCAATACAATCTGATCGATCATAGCGATCTCCTCTAGTGCCTACGGTACGTCGGGATCCAATTGGTCATGAACATCATAAGGTCTGCTCTTGCAAATCACGGCATACCCACGGTTTGGGATGGGTAGGCCCATAACTTCACTTTCACTTAGGTGCGGCCCAAGTCAGTAGGGGACCACAGATCCTTCCTCCCCAAAAACACAAAACATGCGTGAGAGTTTCCCTTCACGGCTCGAATCATTCTCGATGCCCAGAGGCATTCTTTGTTTGTTGGGTTGGTTCTTGTAAATGAGCATCGGCCGCAGCAGGAAACTATGACCAATAGAGTTAGACATTTAGCTACATCCATGCGCAAAAGGAATGTGGTTTTGGTTGAGGCTTTCTTTCCTTTATTAGTAAAGTAGCGAGGCGTTCTTGAGTCCATGCCTTCCGTACCACCACAGGTGGTTGTTCTTGGCGGATCCGGCTCCTAAACATAAGGGATAGGGGAAGGTGGTGGGCCTGACGACTCTCATATCACAATTCAATATAGGCCCCATCCCGAGAAAGCCTCAGCTCAATAAGGTGCCCAAATAGGCACCTAACATAGCCAGTGTTTTTTTGTTAGACTATGGAAGAAAAAGAAGTGGTTGCCTCTCACCTAGGGCTGTTGTTTAACGTCGTTGGCTCAGCGTAGCATTATCATCAATTAAACTTAAGGTGGGTTATAGAGGGGCACATTTGCTGGAGCTGGAACTTCAATTCCAACATAGAAAGGCTTTAGTCGGTGCCCATTAACTTTGAAAACTTTCCCGTGTGCGGACTTTGAATTTCAACTCCACCATGAGTAAAATATTAGTAATAAAAATGGTCCAATCCAGCGGGAATGTAACTTACCGGCATTAACTTCCATTTAGAGCAATTCAAGGCGACATGCTGTCCTACTTCAAAGTCCATCACGAGACACTAACTTGTCATGGAAAAACTTAGTCTTTTCCTTGTAATCTGTGAGTTCTCCCCAGATCAATGAAGAAGGGAGAAGTAAGTAAGTTGATTCTTCGAAGAGCGGAGGCGAAACGCTATGCCGGGGTGGGGGCGGGAAAAAGCGGCTCAGAAGAAAGAAATTTGGGTTCCCAATGCTTCTCCACGCCCAATGAGATACGCCAACCTCGGCATGCTTTACTCCTAACCCCACAAGGTTCCGAGACAAAGCTTAACCTGAGTCTCGGTTAAGAACGACGATGATCTACGTTTCACATAGCACACGATTCCATGGATAGTTTCATTCGACATCGTGATGGAGGACATAGCTTACGATCATCAGCTTTGATCATGCCACTAGGCATTTGATTAGGACATTGCACAACGATCCGAACACTTTGTCGCATCTCTTCAATACGAATACAGTAACGATCATAGCAATCTCCTTTGGTACGTGAGAGTTTCCCTTCATACGGCTTGAATCATTCTCAAAAGCCCCGAGAGGCATTCTTTCCTTGTTCGTTGGGTTGGTTCACGCGCGCGAGCAAACAAGCATCCGCCGCAACAGCAGGAAACTATGACCAATAGAGTCAGATACTTAGCTACATCCATACGCAAAAGGAATGTGGTTTTGGTTGGGGCTTTCTTTCCTTTATTAGTAAAGGGGCGTTGAGTCCGGTGCCTTCCATACCACCACAGGACTGGTTGTTCATGTCGCACAACCTCTTAACGTTACACCACTGAATCCCCAATCCTTTGCTTGCTGTGCAGTGACAGTACCAATCCACTAATCATTGTTTCCATATACGGTTGCCGGTTTGCATCTCTTCTAATTCGTCGATATGAGAATCAAATTGTTGTGTGGAGGAATCAATATCTCGACATAAGCCAAGAGGCAGATCTTATGCCACTCCACCTGCGTATGAAAGGCATGCATCCTGGCTCAGAGACTCTTTCATAGAATTCCAATAATTTCTCCGCTCCTCGAAGCCCACGGGAGCGGAGTTGATGCTCCCACATCCATAGCATGAGTAGTTAAAGCAAGTGAATGATTTGAAATTTGAGTTATTTCACGGAATAACACTCGTATATATTGAGCTCGTAATGGTACCTCACAATTCAAAAGTCTCTATAAGGCTGAAAAATGGCGTGTTCTTGGACCATCAGAGAAACATAGATAGGTTCGGAGCGAACAACGAAACTTCGACAGCTTTTTTACACACTTTCACTTGCATCACATACACAAGTGCTCTACGTGCAATAAGGTCACCCATAACACGGCTCTCCCACTTGAGTTACCTTAGCCTCAGGCCATGCTATTCAATGATATTGGAAAAATGGCAGCGTAATGTAACAACTAGTATTGAAAGCTGGTCGCCCGCCGAGGGAAGGAAAGCGTTTCAATAGGAGGCCTACTTCCCTCTTTGCGTCATCACTTCAATTCAAGCGCAAATCCATTTCTTTCTTAGTCACCAGCGGGCGTACCTTTGGTACTTCAGTAGAGGCGAGCTGTTTGATAGTGACTTTTTCTTTGGTAGTAGAGGCGAAAGGCTACTTCAATCTAGGAAACAGCGAAATGCGAGAGGGTTGCCTTTGGAAGCATTCAGGTAACCAAAGCGTATCGTTCCCGCAACCACTTTTATACTTTGCTTATAGCTTTTTAGGTTATGCAATAGAAGGGGCTTAGCTCGGATCCCCCCTTGCGAGAAATGAATGGATCAGAATGGGGGCTGGGTTCTATTTCTAGGCGGCCGGGAGGTTAAGGCCATAAGATTGCCCTCACGGTAAGGAAGAGAGGAAAAGGTCTGTCGTCTATCTCGACCAGGTTTCAGTTGGAAATCCATACAGGCTCGAGAGAATCACGTGCCTAAAGCCCTTCCTTTCGCCAACAAAGAAGTAATCCTTGAATCTTTCCTATTCCTCCCTGTAGAGCGCCTCTCTTAGCCATTCGAAGTACCTCTACCTTCCCTTTCTATAACATACCCAGTGCCCTCCTTTCCAATCACTAAGAAAAATCAATACCAATCAAACCCCTATCATTGTAAAGCTTTGTGCATTTATTTTTCTAGGCTAGGAGAGTTTACTCGACCCATTCCCCGATCTCCGCTTGCTCAAGTAAGTGTCGCGACTCGTCCCTTCCCTTCTACCCACTCTCCGTTCACACGGTTCTCTCAAGCAGGAGGAAGGGTGGGCAGCGAGTACCACGAGTCCTCTGTCCCACACATCTATCCGGCTAGTGTAGTTCACGGTTCCACCTAATGCTCCTATCTCTCGGCAAAGATCGTGTGAGTGTGTAGTTATGCTTCGCCATAGAATAGATCGACCTAGTTCTGTTCTTTTTGCACTCGGTTTAAATCTCGACACACAAGGAAGGGCGGTGGGAAGGAAGCAGCCTAGCCTCTGTCGGCCGATCATTCCTGGCATCTTGCATTCACGCCCGGTTTGACTATCGCCGGGGATGTAGTTGTAGATCACGTTAGTCTTAGTGGGTCGTTGGCTCCACTGTTATCTCCTTCTACGACATCTTTGTTGTCGCCGCCATATTCCATATGTCACATAGTCATCTACGCGGTCAGCACCTCCAAAAGCGAAGGACTTCATTCGGTGACTCGCGATTGCCCTCTAAGCGATCAAAATAAGGTAAAGCTTGAAGCTAAGTTTTGTACTCCATTAATTTCTCAGTCCCTCTAGTCAGTGGGCGGTAGTCTTTCGACCAGATCCCCTAAAAATCATGCGTCGCGAGTCTCCACGCATGCGGCTCACGCCATTCGGCGTGGCCCGCATTTCATTCGTAAATCTGTAGTGAAATTGAGGCCTTTCGACCTCGGAAGCTAATTGTGTGTGGCAAGCGTGGTATTTGTGCTGATGTATCTATTCATTGAATTGACTTTCTTACATTTTTGTATAGGCTCATTCCCTTTTTTCCAAGAATTCATGCACTTCCCTTTACTTCATAGGGCCTTCTCTAATAGGGAAAAGCCTTCCATTTCGTTAAATGACCGGCCTCCCAGCTCTTCCACCGTCAGGGCTCCCATTCTCCTTATGCTCCCCAGTGCGGGCCTACCACGCTTTGCGCTACTGGCGATTTCGCTGAGCGGTCTTTGCATGTGCCATCCTCCTCCGTATGGGCGGGTTGTCCCTAGCTGCGTTCGTTAGGCTATGGATTATAGGAACAAATGTAGTTGAATGAGACGGCAGGCGTTACACGCGTTCCACTATGTCGAGATGTGAGGTGCAAGTAGTGATGATCACCACAGGGTATGCGCTGCGCCCCAGCGAGCACTCGAGGACCCGCGCTCATGAAAACCTTCTCCCACGTCCATTCATCCGGCCGGAGGTGTGGATAACAAGGCCACCTTCACAACCTTCTCCCGTCCCTATGTTGTAGTAAGGTAGGGCGGTTAAGCGAGTTGCTCAACGCTCGGTGCTCATGGCCTTCTGGAACCTCCACCTTGAGGGGACCAAGCAGCATAGCTAGCGGCATAGGTGCCGACTTCGGCGTCAACGGCCGTGCGTCTTGGAGTAATCAATATGTGGTTCATACGCGTTCCACCACTTCTCCGTTCATTTCCAATGCGATCATGAAACACCATGAGCAGCGGGATGTTGAGTCAGAATTCAAAGTGAAATTTTTATTTACGTTCCTAGTCGCCATGGGAAGAAAGGCGAAAATAAGAAAGAGATTCTTCCACGAGCTTGTCTAGTACAACCAATACTTGAAATGCATCTCCTTAGCCCGTATAGCTCTACGGCATGCTGCCTTGCTACATGCAAGAAACTATTGGCGGTGATAAATAGCTCACTAAGCGATGATTGATGCTGCCTACCTCTGGCTGAAGGAAGGCGGGCCTCGATTGTTCGAGAGAAGGATCATGGCGTCCTAGAATCGCTACATCCGGCGGCATCTCCTTGCGTCGAGACTTCTATGCCAGCCGTTATTCGGCTTTGTTATGAAAGACTCATCTTACAGGTGTTCCCTAATGAGGGATTTTAGGAGATTAGGGTTCTCCTTTATCTCCTCCACCCATCCGCGGAGGGTTTCATTATCCATCTCCGCAGATATTTCCATCGAGACATAATGTTCTCGCGGCCTTTGGAATATCTTTACGCCATTTCCGCGAGCGGACGGCCGCCCTTTCCCCTTCTCACAATGTTCCCGAACTTGCTCAAGAATCAAAGTGTGAATGGCACTTGAAGTGCCTCGCGTGGGGATCGGCGTGGGAACTTCCACGATTCGGAGCCGTAGGGTTCGAATGACCTCCCTCTCAGTTAAAAAGTGGTTAACCATCTCGAATAAATCCATATCGTCCATCAGAAAAACATATCTCAACTACAGCCAACTCCCTGTTTCCTTATCTAAAACCAACCCTACTCCATTTTTCTAGAAATGCTAACCAAGTAACATCTTGGGGCCATGGGTCATGAGCGAGGTTGACCCCCACCCCTTCACTATGTATGGCTAATGAACTCCTCGCTTTATGTTCTTTTCCTTCTTTTGGCTCGGGTAGATAGTCGTAGTGGTAGTAATGTCTTGGGCGGCTCCCCACGAGGTCTGACGGAAAGTAATAAAGGGACGTTAAACTTAATTCTAGAAGGACGTTACCACAACAAAAAATCCGAGTCTTGGCAGTTCAAGTGACAGTTTATTAGACTAGTACCACTAAGATGGCGGAAATGGACTTTAGAGGCGCTTTAAGCCTGGGAATTACCTAAGGAGAGCCCGTGCCAAAGTAGCCCTTCGTGAGGGCGCTAGATAGGTGACCTTCGCTAACTACGTTTTATATAGGCTGGAAGCTAGAGATAGACTATACTAAGGTATAGTGCGGTACGAGAGAAGGCTGTTTCATGCTAGGCGTCAGGACCTCTGCGCCCGAGCGCATCCGGCACACTTGCTATATTCACTAGCTTCATCCAACCAACTATACTTGATATAAAGCCGTTCTATAACAATTCAAGACAACAAGAAAGCAAGCGATGCTTCGGTTTGGGCGTCCACGAGAGGGAGGCGAGCTAAGTTTGCCGCTCTATGCTTTTCCCGACTTTCCCTCCGATAAAAATTTGCTTGTACCCGGTGTCTAGGGATTCTTGGGGCATGAGTTAAGCATATAGTTGATTGCTCTTTCTTTCGATTGAGCATCGATTACTTGAGGAGCATCTTTCCATGAATCAATACTAACTCCTCGGTCGGTGACCTTGATTTGGAGATTACTAGAAGAACTCCAGTCACGAGGAGAAAGGTTTAAGCTGAAGCAAGTGCCTTAGTTCTTCTTCATATTTTTGGTACTTTTCTAATTAGAATAATATAATAAAGCAAGCACACTTACCCATTTTTATTTACGATTTCTTTTTCTTTTTACTCGATTCATAAACTTCTCTCAACCCAATTCGATTTTTTGACCTAACTTAGGGAGGAGGGGCTTTTATGGGGCATCTATCTATGGGGCCAGCCCTTATTATAGGGAAAGGGGAAGGACTTACTTCATTCAGTAGCAGGGGTCGAGTCCTTGGTAACACCGCCTCATTTGAACGGATCGAAGCAGACTCACTTAAATGTCCTAGTGAGGGGTATCGATAAGGGTTGAATCTGAACCCCTCCCATGAGAAGAAAGGAGCCTAGCAGCCTTTTTCTATCTATTCCTGATCTAATTCCCTCCCTGTCATTGTATCTTGTGTTAGAATCGCTTCCGGGCTTCTTAAGCTTTCCCATCGGTGGTAGTTTTGTCTCCGTCCCTACTGATAGTAACTGATCAACCTACTGTTGGAGTTCAAGAGCATCTCTTTTTCCATTATTGGTATCTTTCTATCTCGAGGTGGACTAAGGCATCAATCTGAAGTCAAGCAGGAAAAAATGCTTCCCTTGAAAGAAGCACAAGCGAAATGAGACCTAGATCAGGGTGGGAAACTACAATTTTCTCCACTAAGTAAGCTTGCCCCATGAGACAATGGATGCTTTTCATTCCTCTTTCATCCTTTCCTTTTTATATGGTTACCCGAATCGATTACCAAGTTAAGTTGACACGGAATCGGTTGTACAGGTAAACCCAATTTCAAGTGAAGCTTTAAGAAAAAGGCGTTTCCGTTTGATGGAAAATGAAGATTGATTATCTCCTTGGCAAAGGGAATGCCCTTTCCCCTTCTCTAATAATAAGGGTTCCAAACCTATCGACTAATAATAAGAAAGGGACGCTAGTTGTAGCTAATGCCTATAGAGTGGGACTCTTCTTACGTGAGACTCCATCAAAATCCATACGCATTGGTTGGTGTTCAATTCTTTTTATTGAGACTATGCCTTCAATTCCATTCTTCATTTCCCTAGCGCGGTATTCTTGCTCAACCCAACATATTTTATAGTGTAGGTATTAGGCGATAGGCAAGCATGATCCGCATTCGAGCAAGAGCCTTTGCCTTTTCTTAGCTATGTAAATAGAGGGAATAAGTGCGGACCCTCAAAAATGGATTAAAGTGATAGAGTGTTATCAGGAGGCGCTAGGCTTCAGAGGTGAAAAAAGTGCTTTTTTCAAGATTTAACTCATCAAGTTCTTGTTTTTGTTTGATCTGCTGCTGTTAGAACACCACGTATTAGTCCTTTTGGGGCTAATAATGCTCTCAATGGTGAATCAATCATTGATATCCTTTTACTTATGAGAGGGCGGAATGGAAGAAAAGTAATGAAACCCGTGATGGCTACAAAATAACCTCCTTTGACTTTCTCAATAATAAAGACTTTGACCTTTGAATTTGTTAAGCCAAATCTTGTTCAGTTCCAAAAGCTCGGTTTTTAGAAGAAGTGGTTCACTAGCCACTACATCTGTGGATCCCACCAAATCATTAAACACTGCGACAACTTCGCTCTTTGATCAATGATTCACGAGCCACTACATCAGGATCCCACCTTATTCTCAAACCTGGTGGCTTGGTTGATTGGCACTCCTGTAGGCTCATCTTGCATACAAATTCACAGGGGTCCCAAGTCACTGCATCCACCAAGAAAATTTCTTCCCTTAAGCGTAAAACTTCAGATTGTAAGGCATTTCCACTACATAAGAAAAAGCGGAATTAGATCTTGGAAATGATGGCTCAAATAGATGCTCATGAAGCTTTCTTTTCCCTTCTCTTCCTATTAATCGAAGCATCAGCGGCGCCCTTTTACCCTTTATTGGCTTAGCGGTCTTGCTCATATTGCTCCCGGGCCTCTAGGGAGGGGTAGTCGGGAAAAAAGTTAGATCCGGGCCTGCTTTTCCCCTTCTCTTTCTTTCTCTATTCCCCTAGTCCCGGCTTTGGTTGCTTAGCCCTCCTCGGGCGGGCTTCTTGCTCCTCTCAGTAGTACTTTTCCCTTTCTAGCCTTTTCGGCCGGAGGAGCCAATAGGCTATTAAGCCAGCAGGTTTCTACCTCACAGCTCCTTTTCTAGGCTGTGTGATCCTCTCTCAATTTCACATAGTGTGCTAAAACCCTCACTAGAGGCGAGGATTGGAAGAAAACTTGCATCCACATCTCTTTCTTTGCTAAAGACCTTCTCTTATCTTAGGGTGCAGGGGAGGAAGAATGGAATCCGCTGGCCTGAGCCAGTGCAGGATCTTACCCCATAGCCTTCTTTATTCTTTTTAAAACCTGGTCTTTCTTTAGTATGGCCGTGGGATCTTTTTTCCTAAATCCATTTACCTTGCTAGCCTAAGGCCTTAATTTAGAGTTAGCCCTTTTAACCAAAGGAAACTAAGGAAGCGTCAAGCGAAACAGTGCCATCCTCAAATAACCTAATGGTATCGAATACCTTCTTGACCAAGGGGTCTAGTCTTTATTAGCGCTATTCTTAGCATCTCGAGAGAAGGCTGTGGATTAGTGAGCATCCCATCTAGTAAGGAAAGGAAAAGCGACTAGCTTACGTGGCGCTAAAGCCCTTCATTTTATATATCCTCTTCTACTCTAGAAGCGATATATGCGGCTACGCTCCTCTTCTTCTTTTGATTCTTTCTTCTTTTAAGTTCACGTGAGCAAATTCTTTTCTCTATTCTAGCGGAATTTCCAACAAAAGTTAAAACCTACTCGCGACACACAAGGTATATGCGAGAGGTTGGGAAGAGCTTATTTCACACTTCACAAGACTGAATTGAATTAGCCTGCATTAGAGCTGCTAAAGCCCTTGCTCTAAATCTCGGAACTTCTGAGAAGACAAAGGTAGCTTGGTATCTCGATTCAGCATAAGCTTGGGATCTTTCTTTCCTAAAATAAAGCTGCTAAAGCCTTTAAAGCACAGGTGAACTTCTTATGCACTTCGATTCACGGTTTATTGACACTAAGCGAGCCCATCCGGGGTGAGAGATAGGAGAGTAGAGGCGGGGAACTAATGTCACCAACTAAACTAGCGATCTCGGATCTTTGAATAGGCAGAGAGAGACTACCAAAGCAAAAATTCAACTACATTCCTCGAAACAGCAACATAAAGAGAAAGGACGCTTTATTCATATGCAGAAAAGTACTAAGTCGGGAAGTCACTTCACTCTCTTCTCTTTCAATGTCAGCTGGATTGGATTGCTAAACACTAGCGCTAAAGTCCTTCTCATAGCATAATAAAGAAAGAAAGTCAACCCATGCCTTTAAGCAGAGTAGTGAATCGGTGGCGAAGACTAAGAAGAAGAGCTTTTAGCGAGCGGAAAACTACTGAATCACGATAACAATACCATTTACAGCGGAACAAGAAGAATCCGCGGTCGACTCAACTTGGCGAGTCAGTAGCTGCCTTTAGAGCTGGAATAAGTAGAGTAGCAGCTAAGATTAACTAAAAGGACTCTGTAAGACTCTCAACCTAGACATAGAACTCCTAGCTCTGGAGCTGATTGAATTGATTCTTTTTAACAGCTACAAAGGCTTCATTCCTTGTTCATAGAAGTCCCCAACTCAGGTCAAGAGAAGAAGCGATGGCATATCTTGTTGAGTCATTAAGCTTCTTTTGGGCAAACTTTCATCTGTTCTCTTCCCTTCTTTCTGCTTTTATGGTAAAACAAAGCGTTATCATAGTTCTATTTTCTTTAATACTCATCTCGTTCAGTCACAGAAGCCTAGCTCTACTTGCTTTCTGATACTAGGAACTAAGGCTTACTTCCTAGTAAGCCTTTAAACAAATCCCCGCCGCGTGAATCTTGATATCCCTTTGCCGGGCAAGAGAGCATTTCTTCTTTCCTTCGTTTTATTTCATCTTGTAAGTAACCGTTCCCCAGCCCAGACTTCTTTGCCTTCTAGGCTTCCTGTAGCCCTTCCTCCACCAAGAGAAACCTAGGAGAAGACCATGCTACCATAGAGAAGAAAGCCATACCGAATTTGACCATGAGTTCACATATTAGGATCAGAAGGAACCCATCCCATTTTTCATTAAAGTAATGGTCTCACGACTCAGCTGCTTGCTTAGGATGGGGAGCTTCTTTGTTATTTTGTTTTACTTTTAAGAGAAGGATCACAAGCTTTAGTCCAAAGCTAAATGGCATATTTATTCATCTACACTTGAAAGGGCTTCATGAGCAAAAGCTTATTTTTCGCTTCTTCAAAAAGCAATGTTCTCTCCTCTGGCATCACATCCTATTCTCTACCAGCTTTTAAATAAAGATCGGATTGGCGAGAAACCTTTCTGATTCCTGCTCCCAAGAGTGCGGTTGACTATATCTGGCTTTCTGCATACGCGCTACCATTTCCTCACTATCACGAAGTCACCGAGCCCTTGACTTCAAATCATAATGTGACCTATAGCCGGGTTCCACATGACCCTTAGGACCAAAAATAGGATAAAAATAGGATCAAAAGAAGGTCAGTTTCACTCATGGCGAGCCTTCTCAAGCAGCTGCTTATACTCCCGCATATTCCGACTAATGGTAGCAACATAGTGTGGATGCTTTTCCATCTGATCCACTTATTCTACCTGCATTAGATCACTCTTAGCATTCCCAAACACAGCGAGCTCCTCTGTTGCGACTACAGCTGCTGTGAAACCTATTCGTGAGAGATCGGATCTTCTTACGCTACCCAATGTGTTTGATAGTTCCCTTAGGCATAATTCATGCTATCATATTATGAAAGAGCCATATTCTCCACCCACTACCAATCTTGAAGGACATAAAACAGCAAGACTCTGTGGATCAGCCGGATGTGGACTATTAGTTTGTCACCCCACCAAAGCATATGGATTGGGACGAAACATTCATTAGTAACTATAAACCACGGGGAGCGGATGGCTTTCTGTTTGCACCTGTCCCAAGCTTACTATCCCTCTTTCCAGCTCTTCCCCGTAGTAAAGCGAAAGGCCCATTTATCTTGGCTTGGGTGTTAAGCTTCATCTAGCTCAAGTCGGGGCTTCAAATCAACTAGAGTAAGTAGGCGGCTTCTAAGTATGATTCTGCAGTTATAAACTTCTTATTATTATTTGGTTGAATATCTGACGGTATGAACCGCCCCTTCCTTCGGGCAAAACCCATTGAAATAAGACCACTTCTTCTTGGAGGAGGTGGAAAGAGCCCTTCTTATTGGAAACCTATTATGACCTTTGTACCACGGAGCACCCGAATAAGGATCTATTTTCTTTTGCAGCTATAGTACATATCTTTACGTCTGTCTTACCAATAATCTTCCTTTGCGTACATCTGTACTACTGTACTGTATCTTCTACTAATAATCTTCCTTACGGTACCTGTATCCTAGGCTATGATGTCTTATTATGTGGATCATGTCTTGCTTGAGGGTTCCAAACCCGCCCTTCTCTAATAGGGAAAGTATAGACCCACACCTAGGGATATCTGGCCATTCTTCATATGGATCATTGTTCGATAGTTATTGTAGCGGGATTAGCGGCACGAACTTCGAGATAAGCGCTCTAGTTTTTTAGTACAAATTAAGCTAAGCGGGCTAGGAGGTACAACTAGCATCAAAATTGTGAAAGAATACTTGCAGCGGACCTGCTGAACAAAGCTCCTTTCAAGTCAAGCGGAGATTACCAGTTCAGAAGGGACCAACCATTGTACTTCTAGGGGAGGGTCTAACATAGCGGAGGGCCGCGGCTTTTGTGATTGTTTAGCACAATAAGGTATGCCACCAGCATAAATGAAGCACACAAGAGCCACTGACGAGATAGATTTAATGCCAGCCTAGAAGTGATTTGCTAAGTCGAGTTTTCCAGCGATGCGCCTATTGTAGAATCGTCGATAACTGGCTGCCACTATCATGTGTGTAAAACTGACTCTATAGGCATACTGGAAACCGTTTGGCAAGTCAAAGGGACCTTGAAATCACTCCTTAGCTATAGCGTTCGAGTCATGCAGAGCAGACACTAACCGTCCTCAATTACTATTAATTAATTGGACCTTCAAGGAGCAGTAGAGTACAAAAGCGAAAGATTGAGTAACCCTCTGAGCTAGGGACATGAAAAAAGGCCTTAGCAAGGAGACTTGAGTTAGAAGAGAGACAAGAGGCGAGGCGGATTCATATGAGTTGTTCTTGTGTGAGTTGCTTGGCGAGGACGGAGGGATCATGTGAGCCCTCGGCAATTGGGAGGATAGCCCTCTTGGATTTTGAGTACCTTTCATCCGCCCCTAGGGACCAGTAATCTATCAGTAGAAGAAAAGTCTATTCAAGCCTATCTTTTTCTATCTAAGTATTCTGCCATAAATTAAACATACGGCATTTCCCTATCTCTTCTGAATACTAGTTCTTTTCTTCAAGGCCGAATGCTTAGGTAAGTACCGTGCATGTCTCGGGGCATTCACTATTCCTATTTTAAGGGTTTAGTTGAGTCTCTCCCGAGTGTTTTCCGCCTTCTTTTAGCGTTCCTGTCCAATCAAAGACTGTCTTTGGATGTGTACCCCTCTAGCACATTCTTCATTAGGGGAAAGCCTCTTTCTTTTATCATATGGAAGAAAGAGATCAGAGTTACTGGATGCGGTTTTTGAGTTCGAGATGTGAGCATGGGTAGTGGTCTAGGCAAGAAGAAGAGAAAGAAAGAGAACGTAATAGAAGCTAGGAAGGAGAATAAAAGGGAGGTGGGTGGGTGAAGGGTGAGCACTTATGAGGCAAGAAGAAGCCAGCTGTAGGTCAGAGGAGAATGGATCTCGGGTTAAAGGTAGCCCAGAGTGGTCCATGGTCGATTGGGAAGCTTGGCCGTGCACCTCCCAAGATACCCCGACATGCGGTCGCGGTGGAAGAGGCGCTTTGATAGTAGAGGCGAGGAGCTGGATACGATTAAGGGGACAATGAGTGAGTCGGCGGGAGGCATGCTTTACTCCCTCCATAGGGGTCATGTAAATGGATGAGACAAAGTTGCTTTAGTAAACCGGGGGCATCACACAAGTTTCAGTTCAGGTAGCGTGATGAAGCGATCAAACTCAAACATCTCCTGCGATTCCTCCTAATCTGGCAGGAGGAATGACCTCCCAACATGATCGACCGGACCATGGCGTAGCAAGACCTTAATCTCTCGCGATTGATCCAATGGACCTAGTTGCTAGCTTGACCCGGATTCATCGGGCGTGGAGATGGATTAGGTAGGGCTCGGTCATCATCACTGCGTGCTTTCGATCTACCTTGTGCACGGAGTCTCAGTAGGGTCCTTGGACCCTAAATAGCCATTCATATAGAGGGCGAAGATGTATGAACCGGTGACCCTCCCATCCTTGGATAGCTGGTAGCTCGGGATAGATTTATAGCTTCGGTAGGCGATCTCGAATCTTTAACTTTGAAGGATTGGAAGTTTGATCGACAGCATAGTAAAGTATTGAATCTTTCTTTTCATTTGGTAGAATGGGACTCCAATTTAGTAAATTTTATTGTCTTTGAAAATCACCCTCAAATAATTCATGCCTTGTTTAGAAAGTATGGAGATTTGATATTGTCTACTGATCTATGCAAGCACTAATCCTAAATAACAGAGAGCTTTTTGGAAGGGAAGAATATCAATAAAATGGCTGAACAATATGACGGTACCATCGATGCTAGCGAGGGATTTCCATTCTTTCTTTAGGTTGAAAGATAGAAGGAGTTTCAGAAAGCGACACTACATCTAATCGTAGGAGGCGGGAGAAGTTTGCATCTAATTTCATTGTTGTGGTCTAATGGATTTGGCATGCTGTAGTCCTAGACCACTTGGACTAATGGTAGGGAAGGGTTAGCTAAGGCGGCTGCCGATTGGATCTAGCCTTAGTAAAGTAGAAGTTGAAGAGATTTTACCATAGCGGTGGTTGGAAACATCCCTCGTACCACCTCGGACTACTATCCTATGATCATTTACATGGGAGGTATGCATTACGCTAAACCCTCTAATCGATCCCCCGAGGTGGCAAGCATGCAGGTATGCATTAGCTAAACCCTCATCCACACTTTAGAAAGATTCTTTTGAATACCAGAAAAAAGGTTTAATCTATAAAAAGGCTCTAACTTAGATAAAGACAATAATGTCTTCTAGATTCACGTTTGCTTATAAGATGGCGCATGCAGTTCCTGTCTGAGAGGGGATGGGACTAGGAGGCTTTGCATGAGACTAGTAACATCTCTTAGATGGATGCCTTACTGCTTACATTTACATAAGGACTCACCCTAGGAAAGGATTTGATTCATACAGGACTAGTCCTACCTTACGCTTCGAACCTCCTGATTTAATACCCTTTGAATAGCTACAAAGAAAGAAGGGCTTCAATCGAGTCCACGACACAAAAGAATAGAAGCTTTCTTATGCGGGTTGGGAACTTAAAGAGAGGAAAGAAGCTCTTAGATAGAAAGGGAAAGGACAGAGTCTCCTCTTCACTTCTTGGCTGGGAGTTGATTGCGAAGGTGTGGAAGAATAAGAGTAGCGGAGGGAAGACTCACGATGCTTTCGAGCTTATGTTGGGGTTAAGCTGAACCTTAAACCCAAAAGCCTAAAATAATCCCTATATTCTAGCTTAACAAGGTTAGTGTAATATGCTTGACTAAGGGGAAAGAGGGAAGGAAGAAGGTTAGCAGAGCGGTTTGGGCTTAAGGTAAGGAGTGCCTTGGCACTAGTAGAAGAAAGGTTCGATCATAAGAAGGGGTAGGTAGAATTGGAAGTTTAGAGGAGTGAAGGGGTTTAGGAGGGACTAAAACACGGCTAGCTAAGTATATTGTATTCCAATATAACAATCTAACTAGGGTTGTCAAATCTTTGACTTACGGAAGAAGGTTTGGTAAGCGAAATCTCGAACTTCATACGTAAGAGAAATGCAATTATTTGGAAAGTGTAACTGGCTGAAGGCATTGGCGAGATTAGAAGCACTAAAAGTAAGGTAAGGGAGGTTGCCGGCTTGACTTAGCCTCTAGCGGCGGAGGTCATCCGGTTAGTTTAGGAAGAAGCTCTTGGGGTGGGAGGATAGGAAATTAAAGCGAATCAGTCGGTGAAAAGTATTTAGCGGTACTAAGACTTGACTTCTAATGCGAGGTAGCGAAAGCTAACTCAAAAATCTTTGTGGAGTTAGCGTTGACCCGGTGGCGAAGTTCCATTTAAAATGGATTGGTGAGAGGATCTTGAGCGGATAGGAAAGATTCCTCGTCAAGGTTGGAGATCTTGACACAATGTTTGAAGCTCGACTCATAGGTTTTGGGGGCAAGAGTCAACCTCTAAACTCTAAACCAAAGATTCTCCTTTAGTAGATTAAGTAGTAAGGAGATTCCTCAATAAAATCTTTATTACGAAGAACTAAAAGGGAGGTATTTGAATTGGCCAAAGCAAGGTTCTTTTCCACGAGTATTAAGCGGTGCATAAAGCCCTTTTCTTTCATCACGGGGAAAGTAGTAGGTTGGGAACTGGTCTTTTGGATATGTCTTACGGGAAAGATGCTCAAGAAGCGCAGTGCTAAGTCGATCTCGATTCTATTTCAAAGGAGGTACCATATCCTGCGAGAGGGTGAGAAAGGCGTGGCTAACTCGACAGAGAAAAGGCTATCGGAAGGGAAGGAGAGCAAGAGCTCAGCCAAAGGCGAGAGAAACGTATAGGATAAACGCGAGGGGAGAAGATGAAAGATTCTCAACTAATATAGAAGGGGAGGCATCCCTTGGGACTTGGTAACTCAACCTTAAAAGTGGTTCTCTTATTAAATTAGTTGGGGAGGAAAAGGGGGAGTCGACTTGGCTTGGATTTTCCAGCGGTGGATGCAAACAAAGCAAAGCGTTAGGATAGGAATTACAAGGAGCAAAGCTTTGAAGCTAACTGACAAAGGAAAAAAGATTATTATCCTCGGGTGGTGGGTAACCTTATATTTGCCCCAACTTATGGCCATGATGCAGTTCTTTCTTTAATTTCCAAACCTAACAGCTAGTGTGAATATAATGAAGCCCTCTTCTTAGTTGAGCGAGAAAAAGCTTTTTGAGGTTACAAGCCACGGAATAAAAGAAAGATTAAGCAAAAAGCTAAAAACTGATAATTATTATAAAAGAGTCAAATTTAAGTCCTTTGAGGAAGGTGCGGAAGAAAATTGGACCTTTGGATGTAAGAGGATCAAGGTATGGAGGTCTCTACTCTAATTTTGAAGGACCCTTTCTCCTTGTATCTCTTGAGTCCTAAATTAGCTTCTTTATCTCTTAATGTATATGGAAGCACCTCTTCATCTTAGATCGATTAAAGGTAAATAATTTACACCCTCTTATACATCTATGTAGGAGATGATGAGAGTGATACACCAAGGACCAATCACAATCACGAGAACTCTTCTAAAAGGGTAAAGGTAGCTGGGGCCGGAGTGAGGCTCCTTCTTTAATCAAAGAAAGGATAGGGATCAAGATCAATATCGAGCTTTAGTGGTAATGGGCTAACCCAGAGGAGAGAATGCGGGTTTTGGTAGAGGAGGTATATGGTGAGTTAAACTCTTTGGTTTCTTTACCGTGAAGCTCTTAGGAAGAAAGAACTAAACCTTGCTCTACTAAGTAGCAGCTGAACTTCGAGGTGGGTCTTTCCTCACGAGGGAGGAGGGGCCAAGCTCTTAGTTTTTCTAGGTTCAAAGATTCCTCGCCAAGGTGCCATCTAAGCAAAAAGAGAGAAGCTAGACCTTGGGCGGAGCCTCTTCACTGCCTTTCCACTTCCTTTGGGTTGAGGACCAATACGGGGTATATCCTAACTAGTTCCTTTCTTTAGCGAGAGGGTGAGAGCAGAGATTGCCGATCTACGAGGATTCCTCTTCTCCAGCAGCAGATCCTCGGTGCAGTAGAAAGAGGGAGGGTAATAAATATAGTTTTGAGTTTGAGCTGGCACAATACCTTACCTTTAGGTAGAGGAAAGGCGTAGCTGGCACAAGCACAATCAGTAGCCCTTGGCCTTGGGCCGGCCGGATCAAGCAAGAGCTTTTGCCTTGTGTGTGGTACTTTTCGACTACCGGGAGGAGGTAAAAGGACAGGAGGTGTATGTAGGCTTGACTTCGAAATAGTAAAGTAAACAAAAAGATGAAATAGCGGTAGGAAACTTATCCCCGAAAGCTGGAACATAGGCTTTAAAATAAGCTGTGGGAGGATTACCACGAAGAAGCGAGGAATCAGGAAAGGAAGTGGCTGACTTTCAAAGCTAAGTCGAGGGAAGACAATGAGACTCTGAACTTCGGGTACTCAACCGTTGGAAAGTGGAAAGTAGGTTGCCAATTCAACCAAAGCGGAGAAATAGCGAAGGATATTACTAAAAGGGGTATGGGTTAACCAAGTAGAAGATCGAGATGGAATAAGCCAACAAAAAGGGATTGCTAGAAAAGGGATTCCACTCAATGGTGGAAAGGATGGAACCATACCAGATAGATCGACTTGAGAATCAGCTCTTTGTAGCGGAGAGACCAACTGCAAGAGATTCAACTTAAAGCTGAATCAGAAGATGGAGCTCAATTAAAAGATGCTTTAGCAACATAACTGGAGTTCTTGAGTTAAGGTTTTGAGTGAACCCTGGAACTCAGTCCTGCGTCGAAATCTATTAGAAAAGAGAAAAGTAAGAAAACTTAAGTATTCAAGAAGTGACAGAAGTTAGTCTCTTATGTACCAAGGAAACGAGGAAGGAACTAGTCTTAAGTCTTGGAATTGAACTGTGAACTTCTTTTCTTAACTGCTACTTAAACTATCTACTTATAGATTTTCAAGGAAACTGATGCATCTTTTGAAATTTGAAAGAAGGCAATCTTCTGATAATATGGGTTGAGGGAGATGCTTGACTCATTAGGATCGAGTGAAGGAAGTTCATAAGTACTAAGCCAGAGAATAGCGAGATGGCAAAGCCAGGTCTCCTTCTTCTTTAGAGGTAGGAAGGTGCTCAGCTATTAGACTCAGAAGGGAAAGGTATGAAGGGGCTCAACGGTAGGGAGATGAAGAGGCTTGACCTGCGCTTGAAGGAAAGGGGTTCAAAGAGCTTACGGGCAGCAAAAAGAGGTTTAATGTCAGCTTTGAAGGTACTAATCTGCTAGACCAAGACTGAGAAAAGAACTCCTCTTCTTATGTTGCAGCTGCTGGAAGAAGGGAAGCAAAGACTAATCGATATTCCCCACTAAGGTTGATGGGAAATAGAACTTCTAGTTAGTCTCTGATTAAATAACATATGAAGTGCAAAGAGAATTGCATCTTCTTTAGCCCATGAAATAGAAAAAGAAATTTGTCTCATATTCACGTATAAAGCAACTCGATCGACTACCTTGATAGATAGGAGTCAAGCTCTTGCTAGGTTTGATAGAAAGAATGAGTGCAGCAAGGAGGAATGAAGTGGAGGATGTGATCCCTATAGGATGCTAAAGGCGGACTTGCCCCACTTTATGGATGTAGCAAGTATAATCATCGGTACTAAGCTGGTAGGGATATTGGAGTGCAGCGAAAAGTGAATCAAAGGGAAGGGGTATTTCGACTTGAACCCCTACATTTTAGAAGTGAAAGAGAGTCGGAGTAAAGCACTGTGACAAGCGAAAGAAACTAAAACTTTGCATCTCTTGAACTATCTTGCGGCTAGCATTAAAGGTAGGAACGGATATCGACTCAAGGGTTGGTTTACATTTCGGTGTGGAAGATCTCGGCAAACAATCAGGTAAAGCGAAAGGGAGTTTGGCTACTTGAATCGGAGAGAGTGCAAGAAGAAGAGGATGGGGTTTTTGAAGGGGATATCCACGATCTCAATGAACTAAGTTCAATAAAAGCGGAATAGAATCTCCATCATATCATCACCGCCCGAGCGAGGAGAGGATCTTTCTAGCTCAATAGAAAGAGAATCCATAAAGGGTCAAGATCGGAGTGAAGCTCAAAGGCGAAAGATCTTAGTGGAGTCAAGTTACTCGGCTTCGGCTAAAAGGGTTGTTTGACTTCACAGGCATCCACCTTCAACGGGAAGGTTGGGAACTAGTTGACTAAGGCAGAGAGGATTCATATCGACCAGAGAGATATTTTAAGCGGGAGATAAGCGCTAAAATAACAAGAAGGAAGGATTCTTACTTAATCTAGACAAGAAAGTAGAATAATATCTGAATAAGGTATTATACTTGCTACCTATAGCATTCCTAGCATTCCCCACTTGAGAACATAGGAAGCTTTGTTGAAGAAAGAATTAATTTAGAGTCGGGTATAATAAATAAGCAAAGAAGCTAACTAAAGCTAAAGAGGCGAGGAATAGAGAGCGACATAAGGCAAAGATTAGGGGATTCTTCAATCAATTCTTTCTTCCTCATCTAGTAGGACTTCTAGAAAACCTTCTTCGGTCCAAGGCCTTTGCTGGATGAGCCTATTCACTTCAGATAAAAATTCCTCCATGAGAACTAAGAAGATGGCTAGGACAGTGAGATCAAATGACTTGACGACCAAAACTCAAAATAAGGATGATGGAAGGAGGGAGAGTAGGTGGGTAAGGTTGAGAAACAAGGAGAGGGTCACGGGGGACCTAGAGAGTGAGGCAGGAGCCGGGCTCTCGATTGATTCGTTCTTTATAAGAAATGTATTCGAGGGGTGTGGTGCTTGTGCGGCCCGGTCATAATAATGATGGTCTCTCTCTCCTTAAGCATATTGTAAAGGACTTACGTCTCTATGCCTAATCTTTCCTTTTGTAAGAAAATGTGTTCAATGGCTATCATCTTTGGAAGTGAAGTACATCAGGTGTCTTCAATCTGATTTTAGATTGGATTTTCTAGTTTGATCCCCTCTTCCCTTTCTAGCCACTTTGAGCTCTTATATAAATAACAAATAGGGAGCCAGAAGCAATCAAAGTGATCGTAAGGTGAGGAGCTTAGGGAGGGATTCATGGAATAGATAAGCTTCAATACTGTGTGTCTTAGACTTCTCCTTTAAGAGCTCCACTAGTTAACATTGTGGACTAGCACTGTATAGAAGAGATAGAGTCTACCCTAATTGATTGAGTATGCCACTCAACTAATTAGCAAAGCTAATCTTTCTTGTTGAATGAATTAGTGCAATCACTATCTGATATTTGAATTGAATGAAGGTACAAAAGAAAGAGGTGCTTGAGCTGGAACTGAAACTGAGATTCAAGGATTTTTGTCGACTCAAGCGGGTAATCATTATTAGTAAAGCTTTGGCTCCCAAATGGGAACTGGATCCATCCAAAGGGAAACTACTTCTAAATCTCAATCTGTATTTATTTTAAGTGGTTTTGTATTCGTATATGGGAGAGATAATGGTTTTACCTTTTACTAGGGCATTAATGCATCAATGGAGTCAACTTAATCTTAAGTTTTTTTATAAGTTGGCCAGCCTTGACGTATATATACTATACTGCAGTTCCCACCTCCATGTGTACTGCGTCTTTGCTCCAATCCGGTCAACGAAGTCAACTGCCTTTCCTGCTGCCGAAGGAACCTGCGTTTTTGCCGCTGGTGCTACTTCAATGGATTATGGGTAAATGGTCACTATTGTCTCTCAAATAGGAAGGGATTCGGGATTATTAAGTTCTACGGGATCCGCCTTTGCTGTCTCGCCGGTTGCACATGCCTATACCTCAAGTAAATAAATAAATAAGCAATAGAAATGAGAATTAGGTTGTGGATAGAGGCGTAAGGATCCGTATCAGGTCGGGATGTCACTGTTAGTGTAGTACCTCTAGGGCTGTCAGCTCTCGACCCCTAAGGAGAAGTAAACGAATGCTCTTCGAATAGGTACCTAAACCCTATTTAGTTCCTGCTACCTATGCAATTTCCCTGCCGATAGGGGACCAATGGAGACTAGTGCTTTTACTGTTGTCTCTGCCACAGCAGCCTTTGCTGGTTTGTTTAGATGCTCCAAGCGTGTGCTTTAACGGCATACAAGATCAATTTCAATTAAAAAGACTGAAAATGGAATGAAATTGTGAAACCCCATGCCAAGCCAACATTTCATTCAATGTTTTGCTGTCCAGCGAATGCTCATTGGTTGTCATACAGAATAGGAAGCCCTTCTCTAATAGAGCGATCCGTCGGAAGAAGACAGAGCAATTGGATCGGAAAGAAAAATAGAAAAGAGGATGAAATCACAATGATTTCTTACAGTTTCAACTCAATTTCAAATCAATACTGAAAGATGTCTAAAATTAGGATAATCGTCTGATCCAGCGAATCATCTTTGTTAAGCTCGTTCTTCCACTTGCTTCCATTCCTCTATTTGATTTGAGCTTATGTTTCTTGGTCAACTGTGGAAAAGCTTCTGAATTCGCCAATTTGAATTCTTTCTTTTATAAAAGGGCTCACGTAAGGCTCTCACTACTATAGGTCCCAGAAAATGAGATAACATTGGCCTTTTGAGACCTTCTCTGTCAACAAAGGTACTCTCTCTTCATCTTCAATCCCTTGAGCGGCTACTTGAGTGTGAGTCCCTACGTTGCTTCTTTGTTTACCATATCCCATGTGGTTGAAGCTGCTGGGGCTATGGCAATTGGTCTTTCTTTATTCAAGAGCTCTCGTGCCTTTGAGCTCGGCTTTCTTTTCTAGTCGATGCGCCTTCCCTGTCATCGGTCGGCCGGCTTATCTCGAATCTCTCTCGGAATCAGTCAACAAAGACTTTTCTTTATGTCTATGATTCCCACCTCTTAATTAAATATGCCATGCCTGTCCGTCTACTAGCAGCTTTTATCGGTCTCAACTCTAGATAGGTCTTCTCTGCTAGCTTCGTAATGAGGAAAACCTTCTTCACGGCCTCTTTATGAGGCGAAATCAGCGAAGTTTAATGGGTCTCATAGGTCATGGTCTTCTCAAAGATCGAAAAAGAACTTGATTTTGGGCATAGGAGTTACATTTCAAGATCGACTAGTGGTTAACACATTTACGTTTAAATCCTTTCTCTCCCAGTCCTTCTCTTTCTCCTTTGCTAGGGTAAGGATCGTATCAGTCTTCTATGTTGAAGCGTGGTATGCCTAGTCCCTGCTTCTTCCATAGCATGGGCACAATCCTTCGTTAGATCTCTTTCTTTAGTTCCCTCTGAAATAAGCTAGGCTACTAAGCTAAGTGAATGCATTAGCCTAGAGTTTAGGACATGAGTCTTCTCTAATTATTCTTTGCTATCATGGCATGTAATCAAATCAATTTGATTCCCGTTTTTTTCAATCTATTTCTTCCTGCACTCTTCTTTTCTCATGAAATAGGTCTTCTTTCTTCGTATGAAGGTAAGGGGAAATTGGTAGCAGCTTGCATGCATAGTGGCTTGGTAAGTATTCACATGGGTGCTAATTCAAGATAAGTTTATTCGCAACAATTGCTTCAGCAGGATTTTAGGCGTTGGAAAGAGTGCAAGAAAATGTAAATACCATTCCAATGCATTATAGGAAAGATTTTATTCAATCTAGCTACTTGGTAGCTATCTCGTCGAAAAATTGTCGGTTCTTTGTTTCAATCGGTGCGATCGACATCAGTCCTTTATTTTCCTTAAGCATCAGGTCTCTTTAAGCTATCAGATATAGGTAGGTACTACTCTACTATAGGTTAATGAACTCTCGATAAATGCACGTATTTGAAGCTCTTTCAACTTTCATGATACATTAAAGTAAGGAAATAAGTCAAATATGCAGGATTAGGCTTGGCTATAGTAGCATCGGTTGAGCTTTTCTTCTCTTGTCTCCATATCGGTCTGAGTTCAAGGTTGCCTAGCTTAGTAGTTTAGCCCTTCCTTTAGAAAGCCCTTCTCCTTGTCTACCATTAAGGTATAAGTAGTAGTACTCTTTTAGTATGAAATATTTTTTGCCTTTGAGCTCATCCCACCCTTTTAGTTCTCCACCCGAGCTACGTTTTCTTGTTCAAAATATCCTCCTTGCTATCTGCATAAGGCTTTCATGCTTTCAATCATTGGCAATTCAAAAGATTTTTCACTTGGTTATCTTGAAACTCTCGTCGGTCATCAATAAGCGAATCTGGTATCAAGCTGAAATAAATATATGTCCAATGAATCTAAATAGGCCGGTCATATGCTTTGAAACTTCGGTTTTGAGGACTTCACTTCTGGGCCCGTGCTTAATCAATCAAAGATTCCCTTCCTTATTATATATATATCCATCTCGGGCCCGCCCTAGATAAAACTATGCTATCTCTATCCTTTGCTAAGGCAAGGGTTGATCGTACTTGCATTATATATGTGGATTTTGCCCTTTCCTTCCTGTTTGCATTCCAAGTTGGTTCCAAAGAATGGGTTGGAAAAGATAATAAAAGGTAAGATAGGCCCTCCGTCCCATTCTATTTCCTAAGATCCGTGATTTATCCATGGTAGTTGAGTCTCGTACTAGCCCCACTATTGTTGTAAAGCGGATGGAAAATTGCCTTCTTAATGAGCTCTCGTTTGACTTTTAGGTAGAGCATTTCTTGCTAGATCGGATTGAGAGTGACTTCTTGTTGACATTTTCTTCATCTCGGCCGATGTAAGCTTGGTCACTTACGGGCTACATCTTGGCCTTGAATTCATATTATTTCAATTTCTTTTGAAGCCCTTCCTTGATGGGGTAGCCGCAATCCTTTTAGATCTATTTCAATGCCAATGAAATGGAATATGGGAACTCTCCGTCTAATTCCATTCAAAATGCGTGTAGATCTATGCACCACCATCCAAATGGATCCGTTACCATAAAAAGGTCTCTTCAGCTCTTATCCCAAGTTTCCTAAAGCAATTAATTAGATCGATGCGGCGGATCCTTGGATTTGAGCGGAGATATGCCAATTGAGCCCCATCCAACCCGATGGGGCAGAGGATTTGCTCACCCGACCTTGAGGGGGTAGGAGCCGCGGCATGCTTGGTGTTATGGAAGTGATGGGATTATCCACTGCGTAAAATGAGTTGTAGGTTGGTTGCTCATTGGCCAATTCCATTTCAAGGGGAAAAGATAGGAGATCATATGCTTTGTTCTATCATTGACTTGATTGGTGAGTGGAAGGGATCTTCATTTAGTGCTAAGATGGTTTAATACAGCGAGTCAATTCTCAATGCGCTGCTGCTAACGGATTCGATGATCCTACTTCCATACCTCTTGAACAATCGTAAGAAATCAGGATGGTCAGCCAATCATTGAAAAAGTGAAAAGCGATCTTAGCGAGGGCATCTCCGCCCCTTGACTACTAGAGGAGAGTGGTAAGAGCACAAAGAACATGGGGAGGTGGCATGCAGAACTTGAGAATCTATTTTCCCTTTCTGTCTTAACCTTATGGCCGGTATTATGTGAGGAAATGTGTGTTGCGTGGGTTGGGTGTGGAGAATTTGTACCACTTGTTTTCTTTGGCCCTTTTAGGCATTTGGCTCATGTTATGGGATAGATGTAACTTGCACGGGATTGAGTGGGTTTTGTTGGATCTTATTCAGGCTGGCATCTCCTTTCAAAGGAAGTCTTTATTCTCCTTGGTATTCAAACTTATAGCTTGTATGATGTCTATGCAATCTGGCATTTCTTTCATGCGGGATCTACGAGTAGGTAGAGATTTTTCCTCTTTGGGTTAGGGCTAAGATTTACTCCTCCCGTCTATTCACATCTCATGGTATTAGGTTGTGCATGCTATCCACTTAGGTCCATATCGAAAAAGATAAATTACAGCCTCAATCTACAAAGTTTCTCTTTCTTGGTAATAGTATTTATCCACAAGGCTACCGATCTTCGATCCTTTTGCAAGTCATTGTACATCTCTGCGTCATGTCATTTTATGAGCACCTTTGCATTTTGAAGCAAGTGGATTCTCCTACTTTTTCTGTCAGTACCCTGCACCTCCATTCTTCATATGCCTCTCATGCTACAATTGGTTCATCTTCTTACGCCTACCACGGACTTCGTCGGTGGATCTCTCCTCATAGCCCTCATTATCTTCTCCATCAGATTCCCGCTATATAAATCTCAACAGGCCTTGACTTAATGAAAGATGGGTAGAGAAGCCATTTAGCTCATTATAGGGATCACGGGCCTCTCTACTCCTCGGTGATTGTAGACCACCCTTGATAGGTTTTTAGGAACATAAATGATGTTGAATTGCGACAAGAAATTTACTACTTAGCTAGCGTGTTTTCGGTGAGCCCGTGCATTGAGAGGGCCATCCTTTTGTTTGTGAAAAAGAGGTTGGGCTGGGATGTTAACCAAAAAGCGTGGGATGGGAGTGGTTGGGAAAAAAGATTAGCTTTAGATTACTCTAGTGAAAGAGGACATAGTGACTAGCGGGCGAGAGTCTTGCTGAAAAATACAAGAAAAAGCGGAGATTATGGGCTCAAAGCTCTTATTGCTTTTCGGGACTAACACTTTGGATTCCTAAACTTGTTTCACTAATGAGAACTAGTCAATACAAAAAAGTAGAAAACTGCGTTCTTATTGGGAATTTACTTCAAAATCCGGAGTAAAGCGTACAATTTAAAAATGGAATTAAAGGAAACAAGAAGTAGATTACCAGCATTACTATAATCACAGGTGCATTGCGGGTAATCTCTTATGATTTTATGACATTTTTAATTCCATTGGAGCAATTGAAATTTCATAAGAAAAGAGAAGAGGGAAGGGGGGTATAAGGAATCCATCATTCTATTGGTTCTAAACTGGTAGTAAGCTGCTGCATGCTTCTGATCAATAAAGCACTGATGAGCATTTATTTGAGTCGATCATTTCCAAGATCTAATAACTAGTTTTTGCCCATGCTAATAGTTCTGATTTTGCTTTTAGGTTTCTTTATGGGCTTCATCGAAGGTCCCATTACATCTAATGCATTTAAGACTTTTGGGGTATAAGCGTTTAGGCCCTTCAACAACTCTCACCGTGTGAGTTGTTTATAGGATCTACCGTGGTTAGTAGGTGAGATTCTTTCCATTTTCATTGAAAGCGAAGTAGCGGCAATTGGGTTTATGGGCGCCGGGGCGAAGACTCTAATGCGTAGCCATCACGAACCACTAACTGCACAAGCATGAGCTAGACCTACCTTGGCGAGAAACTCTCTTTCCCTCTTGATTAATGGGAAGTGGGCTAGTCGAAAATGCCAAAGGCATTATAGTCCAACACCACTGACTTTGAGGGAGTGCCTATTATATTGAATCAATCTCTCTAGATCAAAGAAAGTGCTATGCTTCAATATCTTCTGATTCGGCGAAAAGAGCTGATCATGAAATCTCCGTTTGGCATTAGCTTCATTGGTTAGAAAGATTCAAATTCTTGTTCACTAATGGTCTGATTGACTTAGGATTCTCTGGCAGCATGTACACATAGTCCAACTATCGTTTTGGGTTGGATCTAATTAGGGAGCGTTTAGCAGGGCAATGCATCCATCAATTAGACCTGTAACCTGATGCTAGAGTCTCGGCCCCTCTCTCATTTTTGTTAGGATCATTGCTTTACTTATCCATTCCCATAGGACCAAGGGCCTTCATGTCCGTTGTCTCTTCCAAAGCTCTTGCTCTATTCCTTCTTGCCCTTCCTAACCTTGCTCAAAGATTGAAATTTTCACTAGGAACGGTTGCTCTTTTTGGAAAAACTTTTGAGCGAGGTCTCATAGATCGAACTAATGTAAAGGCGGGCGAATCGAGAAAAACTCTGGTTTACCATTATTTCTATTAAAAATGGGTGTGCTAGTCTCTCCAACTTCGCCCATACATATAAGGATCACTCCACTTCTTATCTTTCCCCAAGAAAGGAGAGATAGCCAGTCTCTTAAGCAAAAGGCCAGGTTACTCTCCGAATACCTCCTCCAGTTTTTAGGTTGTAGTTCACGGTAAAGTGCTGGTTCACGGCATGTAGTTGTCTCGACCACTTATCTAGACTAAATATCTTAGCCTAATCAAGAAGAGAGGACTCCACCTAGCGGACGAGGGGGTTCCCCGGCTACTAACAAAATCTATCCGGCTACAAGTACCATGCCAAGGCTTTCTGGTCAAGTAAGATAGGACTCAAGGATCGCCTTAAGAAGAAACCATTCTTCCGGGAAAGAGATTGGGGCAATCAATCTTGTCAAGGCCTTGATCGGGGCCACTAGATTCTATAGCCTTATTGAAGGAGAGCGAGGCACACCTCACCTTAGTTCACTCAAAGCGAGGCTTGGGTCAGTTAGTTGGGGAAAAAGTATCAAAGCGCACTATCTTACTACAAGGCGAAACGTATCTTCACTACTCCTCTAGGGGTGAATCTTTTCCAAGTGAGCCATACTTATTTTGCTATTAAGTAGGCCGGTAGCCACGCGCACTCTTTCAAAGAGGGTCTTGGTGTCAGCCTTCACTCTTATCAGCGACCCCACGCTTATTGGATTTAAAATTTGGTTGTAAGGCCTTCGAGCATGGGACAACAATGAATCCCCTCCTTTTGCGGTGTTGATATTGGGACGCGTCAAATAGACTATCAATACTTCTAGTCACAGTAATAACTAGCGGTGTTGGTGAGAATCTTGTCGAGCGGTTGAGGAGCGGCAGCGAGTTATCTAGACCACTAGAGGTGACAGAAAAAGGAGCTGACCAACCAATTAGGGGCTACTAAGAGGCCATCCGCAGTCTGTTTGGAGGATTAAGCCGAGCATTGTCATAACTCTTAATCGCTTACTTGCGCTGATATTTTCAGCTGGCTAAAAGGTGTCCTCTTTGAGCGAGAAAGGTGAGTTTCTCTTGGATTCTTTTTGTTGTAGTGAATGAATGTCGTGAGGTTTGAAAAGTATATTGGGAACTTAGGAAAAAGCTAAGTTGAAACATACTTTGGTCTTTTGAAAAGATGAGGGCTCCTTTCGCATTTTTGGAAGTTTACCTGATGAGGATAAAGGAAAGGCTAGGTAGGTCTATTTTCTAGCTTCGATTCCTATTATTGGTTGGCATTATCAGAGTGAATACTTTCATTTCGCTAGTCCCCTTCAAGCCCGATTTTCAAGCGGGATAGTCAATATCAAAATGTCATTTGTAAGAGGCAGAGAAAGATTTCTTATTTAAAATAAGTAGTCTTTCTTACCTCTCTTAAGTGCCATTGTAGGACCTATTTTATAGTTCCATTCCGGTTGTAAGTCTTTCGATGGCAAGCGGTTAGAGCACAAGCGAGCAAGTTTTTACTCGACTGTGGAGGGAAGCAGTTACATATATAGTGGGAGAGGGGAAAGCGTCAAGCCTGAGAGCTAGTATCAAGCAAGAAGGGCAAGCCATCCATTGTTTCGTTCCCTCTTGCTTTTCTCGAGTGAAGCTGTCATTTTCTTGAGACCAACCCGGTGATCAAGCTGTATCAGGTCGGTACTTCTTTCTTAGGAAAGAGGTGGGCAATCTTTACATCCGATTCTAGTGGTTGCCTATTCATACTTGATTGCTAAGAGAATCCCTCCATTTGGAGTGTTTTTTAAGCCCATCTTGTTGGAGTCATTTAGTCAAAGTCTGCAATAGGAAAATCCTACATTCGATCTGTTTGAATTCTCATTGGAGTGGAGTCTCTTACCGGGCCGGTTTTAAGCCCTTCTAGTTACCTTCCTTACATCGGTGATCTAGTTTGAGTGGTAGTTAGAGGCTGAGGGAAGAGGTGAATCTGAGCCATTAGGAGAGCCTTACTTTAAAGCTAGTGAGTTGGAAAGCGGTCCTTTTTTATAGCCCTTAGCTTCTACTTGAGGTGTACCAAGCGTGGGGTCCAAGCCAAACAAGCTAAGGGTGGGTGGCTCAGGAGGACTATCTGTCTTATTTTTTTTAGCCTATCTTTCATACATTAAAATTAAGCCTTCTTGGGGTTTTGTTGCAGTACCCTCCTACCCATTTCCAGCCATTGGCCATCCGGTTGGAGTAGATAGCCTAGGAAGTATAAGTCCCTCACGAGTAGAAGTGCTTTTAGTTGTCTCAGCTGCCTTGATTTTTTTCTTTCAAACCAACCATGACTATTGAGATTATCCATCTTCTTTTAGAATCAAAATAAAAGCGAGTATCCACCTTTGCTGGTATCCTTGATCTCTTAACTAAGTCATTTCACACTAAGCTGCGAGAACATGGCCCGTGCGTTGCTCTTGCCTTGACCTAGGATTCTTTTCCTCACATTGGATTACTGATGGAAAATGGAAGCTTGCGAGAATGCTTGGTACCCTTACGGTTGCAAGCCTTTTCCCCGAGACAGAATAAGCGTTGGGAAGGAGAGAAGGAATTTCTACGGAGAGGGTTCCTATCTATAAATAAAGGCGAGGCTTGTCCTTGCTTGATAGAATTTGCTAGCCTTCCTTAGCCTTACTCTCCTTTATAGAACTGAACTCTTGGAAGAACTAAAAGAAAGACATGAAGCCTGCACAAACTAGCTTTCAGGCAAAAGGAAATAAGCCGACCTTCCTCTAGAACTATTCAAAAAGGAACTTATAGGAAGGAGAAAAAGCAGATCAACGGCAGCAGAGCTCTGAGACACCACCTCTAGAAATCCCTCAATGCGATACTTTACCTTCTCTTCTGCATTCATTCCCTTCCTTCTTTCTTCTATCTTCCCTAGATTGACTAGTTTTATGTCTCTAGCAGGCGGAAGGCATAACAACAACAATTAGCAATCATGCCTCTTCTATATGGTAGGGATAGAGCCAGCTCTGCTCTTGTAATCCAATACCTTCAGGTAAGTACCTAACTAAGCCGTATGGCATCTATCTACCAATCTATCAAGCAAGGGCGGTCGAAACCCAACTCGGTAACTAGCGAATCAATGGGATCTATTTCACGAGGGAAGTCATTTTGTAGCTAGGTTTCTATCAAGCAAAGCTATTCTCTTTCCTTTAGCTAAGCGTAGTTAGTATAGTCCTTTTTGCATTGGAAATGGTATTCTATATATTGTTATTTATTCTCTTGGCTTTGCTTGCTCCATCCTCTATTACTGCGTAGTGGGATTTATTTAGGATAGCACGTGGGACCAACTCAAACTATAAGAGTTTAACGGCGCCATCGGCAATCATAAATGGTTCTGGTATACTAGACCCTCATTCTTTCTCCCTTGGTGTGAGTCTGGACATTTAGGGTAGGCGGGAAGAAGTCAATAAAGAAGCACTTCAACCAGCTAGACTCACCTTATTTGGGCGTGTGAAGACCACCAATCAGCCCAGGAATGGAGTTCTTAGGGAGAAAAGCCTTATGGAACTTCAAGCATAGAAGGGGCCTTTTTTTGGTCACTTTCTCCATTCATCAACAAATGGACTTCATCCTATTCTTGATTAGATAAGAGAGTGAAACTGGCAAGGAGTTCCCATTACTGTGAGTCTTGATCCCATTCTCTCTCTCCTTTTTGAGTCTAAGTTAGAACTCCTCTCCCGAAGCAAGAAAGGCGGCTTTTGTTGGTTGTGCAATTACAGTTTCTCCGATCGTTGATGTGTGAGAAGCGATGTAAGCCCTTTTCTTATTATAGCGGCAGCAGCAGAAAAATGCCCTCTTATAGAAGGTCCACTACTAAGAGCATCAAATTCTTTACCCTTTCCTTGTCCAAAGCATTATTCAGCTACAGCCCTATTCAAACACCGATCTACTACCTCCTATTAAACTACTGTAGAATATCAATATCAAGATCAAGAATAGGAATCCATAAAAAGAAAGGACTAGAAGAGGTAGGATAAGCTTGGTCCTTGTTTCTAAAGGTAGTAGCTAAGTAAGGTTTGCTACTGCTAAGGCTACGAACTTAGGAAAAACTAAGCTATTATATGGACAAGGAAAAGCTTGACAAGTGAACTGCCCCATAAGCTATAGGCGAGCTATATGTATAAATTATGTGAGCAGCGATTGAACTGAACATTCCAAGTGAAGTACCATCTAGCAGGAGTTGAACCTCACAATTCGCCAATTATGATGAGTTGGGTGCTTTAACCTTTCAGCCATGGATGCATGGAGACTCAGAGAGTGAACTAGGTTTTGGTATTCCTTCTCAAGCTTCAATTTCTTCCGTTAAAGGAGATTTGGGAAAAGATGGAATAGGAAGACGTGTTTCCAAAACAAACAAGATACGGGTTGAGAGGGGGGAGTTAGCAAAGTTAGACAAGATTGGAATGGGCATAGAAACATGTATTGATGTACCAGATTGGCTAATGCTCCCAGGTTGATGCTATGTATTCCACCAGTTGACTGAAAACTTGATTATTGGTATATCGATCGGTCCAGCACGGATTGAAATAGAAGCCATTCGACGGAAGCCTTTGAAAACGCAAGTGCACGGGTAAACAAGGAGCGAGAGGCGAATATAGAGGTTAAACAAGCATCCCACACCCAAAAGGTGACCGGATAGGTCTTCCCAAAACTCCCCAGTAACTAAGGTAAACAACGTAAAGAAACATGTACATACGGAAAGGGGATGTTTTGTTAATAGGTGGCGATATAAACAAGAATACTCATCCGACCCGTAGGAACATGTACATACGGAATACGAGAATTTCCACCTTGTTGAAGATCTAGTGGTGCTACTCAAAGACTTAAGTGAATAGCCATCGCTGTTAAGAACAACGAGATCCAATGAGAATTTAGCATAGCTTCTGGTCTTTGACATCAAAAAATAAGGTTGTAATAGCAGAAATGGACATGTGAGAATTTGGTCCAAGCTAGTGGAACAAGAAAGACATGGATCTATATTCAATACGCAATCAAAGGATTTCCCCAGCGAAGAATTCCCCTGCTTACTATTCACTCCACTTTCGTCGTGGCACTCTTTGCATGAAGCGTGTATACGAAAAAATCAAGGTTTTGGATTTTGCAAGCTGTTTTGCCTTTTTGTCAGATGATTCTCCAGCTTTTTAAGGCGATTTGCTGCTTGAGCTTGCATCAAACCAAGTGTCCTCTTGGCAAGATTGTTAAGTATGGCGCCAAGTACTAGGGTTGCTATAAGCAGGCCAGCGCTTTTCTTCCTGCGTTCACTCAATATTGCTCAACACTGTTACCTTCCTTCATCGCATTATTCTCTCACGATAGCATCGATGCTTGGAATGATCTTGTCTGTTCATAGGAGTGCCATGAGTGTTTTCCACGGCGTATCCTCATGTTTGCCACATTTATAGGGCTGAGTACTCACGATTAGGGTCAGCCCAGATCTATCATCATGCCCGCGGTATTGTTATCTTGTGTGTCTTACTCCTTGTAAATTCATAACCCACCGCGCAAGGAAAACCTGAAACTGGAGAATAGCGGGTGTTCAGTCTTTCCCAGCGAGCTCATCTCGGCTTAAGGAAAGTCATTAAGACATAATAGTTGACTTAACTTATAAGAAGACTGTGTGGCTAGTTCACCCCAAATCAATAAGGCAGAAAATTCTTTATATACTGTCTATTAGCTCTCAATCTCTCATCCTTTGATTCCTTGCCAACCAGAATTAATTCACACCTTTTTTGGCCTCCCATACATAAGCAAATTCTCCTCTTTCGGAGCGAAAGATGGAATCAGTGAAGCAAGAGAGCCGGAAGTTCCTCCTTACCTGAGATAGGTGTCTATTCCCCATGACATGAGAGTGACTAACTCACAAGAGAATTAGTTTAGCTTCCTTTTGTTAAGATCTGTACATCTCTTTCTTATTTCTTACCTTTGTCACTTATGGTGGATAGGTAGTCGGATTGAATCTCTGTAAGTGTGACTTATTATGTGACAAACTTATATTCGCTGAATAGTTAGCTACTCTTTATCTGTTTGTCCATACATCTGATAGTTTGATTTCTCTTTTTTAGAAAGATGATTCAGAAAGAGGCCAGGTAACCGATATCCTATTAGGGATCAACAACGGGTCCTCGGGGAAGAAGCGGGAGCCCCCTTACTGAACTTAATTTGATTCTCCCTAACTTGCATAGCGGCGTTGAAGGTATCTCATACTAACTTCTCCTTGTGTAGAAGCGAAAGCAACAACTAACAATAACAAAGAAGATTGAACTCATGTAGATCTACTTGCTTACTCCTATCCTTGCTAGCGTTCTATGCTCAGCTCCATTAATGGATCCAGCGGTTTGTGGTCAGCTGGGATCACCAGGCAAGGAAGGGGATGCATTTCGATCCAACGCCCCAAAGCCACCTACTCACTTATTTAGTTAGGTTTTTCTAACCGGCAAAAGGACTTGACTACTAATTCGTAAAAGAAGCCTTTCATTATTCATACATAAGACTTCACTCTTTCTTAGAAAGCAAGCGTGGGCTTGTTGGCTTCCCATAGTGATCAACAACCATTCATGAAAGGGGGCAAGCTTTCTTCCTACCTACTTCCTTCTTCATGCAATCAAAGGCCCTTCTACCTGTAGTGTAGGTAGCTCTATGACTATATAACTGATAAAGCCTTATTTCTGAGGAGACCACGGCTAACAAGGAGAAGGTAGCCTTTCTAGGAAGTAAAAACAGCATCTTGGTGGTACTGGCACCTCTCTTTGAGAGTTGGGACACTTGCAGTGTCACCAGCAAACAAAGGAAGTAGTAGAGTACTTATAGGTAGTTAGCCTTGAGTGAATCGTGATAGTTCTAGTAGCTAGAATGTAGGATGGAGAGTGAGACCAGCGAGTGAGTATAGGATAAGGAAAAAAGGGAACCAAATAAGGAATGGTCAAGCCTTTCCAATATGAAAGCTAACCTCTTCCTTCCTTGATTGAGGTAGGCTTTTTCAACCTCTTGAGACTTTTTAGCGAAATAAAAAGCCTCCACCTTTCAAGTGAGTTTGCTTCGAGCCTAGTAGCTAACTAAGTATCTACTAGTAAGCTAGCAGAAGCCATGGTAGCAGTTCTTGGCTGTTGAGTTTAGGCAGCTAGCTAGTGCTTCACTTCAGTCGGGAGGTTCCCTGTCACCGTTCCTTTAGAAACAAGCTACCTTAAGTAACTGGTCTTCTTTTTAGTAAGGATGGTAGCGTAGCTCCACCCAGCCCAACTCTCTCCTCCAATGAGACTAGATATCCTGATGAGTAGGTGTGGGCTTTAGATCCTGATCGCTATCCGCTGGATCTTCTAATGGAAAAGCGTTAATTGTTCGAATGGGCTATAGTATGGTCGAATGGATGCGGAATATTGGTTTATTGGGCCAATGAAGCTCTTTCCTTAAACTCCCTTAATCCCTCTTAGACCCTCTCCCTTTCGGGGAGGAAGGACTAGGGTTAGGCATTCAATAGCTTTGATGTATGATTGATGATGGAAGTGGAGCGGCCAGTCAAGCGGGAATGGGCACACTCAGCGGTAGAAGTCTCCAAATCAAATCCCTCATTTCCATCTGGGCGGTTTTTCTAAACTAGGGATAAGGAGGAGGCTGAGCCAATCTTTACTGGTTTCTTGATGCGAGGCTTTTTTACTCTTTTTTAGTTGTGCCTTTTATGATTCACTTTTTTTATTTGTTGGAACTCATTTTCATCCTATCGCTATTGTGCTTGTGCTAATTTCATATTGAAAATAGGATTATCATCAAAGACAAACACAGACCATCTCCACGCGAAAGCACTACCTGCTGACTTTCCCCCATGTAGCGAAACAAGTTAGCAACAACTTCTTCGCTTAAAGAGCTAACCCTAGTATAATCAGATCAATAGTAAAAATCCCTTAGGAAGGATGATACTTGCGAGAACTAGTAATAGACAATGATGCAGAAGCACTATCCGTGGAATAAAAGAAAAATGCCTAAACTAAAGACTGATAATTCATCAGCAAGCAGAAGTAATACACTTCATTCCATGTTGCAAGAGAAGAAAAAGTGCCCTGCTACAAGACAAGATAGAGAGTTAAGCATATCATAGTATTCTTATTATGGGGTGGGTTGAGGGAAAAGCAGCCTATTGGAAGGCGGAAGCTGGCACTACAACTCTAACTGGATCAGCGAAGGTAAAGGCAAAGCTACTCCACCTTCAATTGTAACTAGTTGGGCATGAGAAGAAGCAGCGTGGTAATGCCGTAAAATGACACTTCCATTTTATGGGCTCTCCAAGCGGCTAAAATAAGGATTGGGAGGCAAGGAGGTCCATACTTGTATCGGAACCTTACCTTCTTGGCGAGTTCAATACATTTACTTAGCAAGCGAAAAGGTGGAACTAAGCCCATATTATTCTTAAACATAACATCTTCCATGGAAGGATGGGATGATGCAAGGCAAGGATACCACTAGGTTGTGGGCAAGGCCAAAAGCTCTAGGGGTTGGAATCGTCACGAGGGAACTTTCCTAAAGCTTTCTCCCACTGGTTGGCATGTTTCGATATTACTCGGTATTGTTGAACTAGTTTATATACAAAGATGAATATGAATATGGTATTCAATCAAATCAATCAGATTAAGTAAGAAAAGGAAATGGCAACTCGTATGGTGGACCAGAGCTTCGACTAGGGGCGAAGACTATTCCTACTCCGACTATAGAAAGAAGCTATTTGCTGCTTATGAACCTATTCTCTCGGCTAGATCTAATTACTCCTAATCAATGCAGTGGCTGGGCTAGACCTATAGCAAAAGAATTCTACAACTCCATCTTGTCCCCCCTAGGGAACCTATTCAATTTACTGCTTTGGACCTCCCTCTGGGGAGTTGAGCTTTCCCTCCATACTACTTTTTAAGCATATGGAGACTCCATATCTACTACCTACTCAATATCTCATCTCCCTCTTTGGCTTATGATATAGAGCTGGTTTATTTGAGACTACTTCTTTAAATGAAATGCTTTCAATACTCCTATTCTCATAAGAGTGCTTGCAGAGAGCGAGGACGTTGATGCTGTCAAAGTAACTTGGTTTGCCACTGTAACCTAGCTTGACCAATAGCGGCAGGAAAGGCTTCAACTTGAAGAGAAGCATTTGAAGTGAAGATGTACACTATCTTATTCTCGATTTCAAATTCAATAGGTTACACGTTTTAGAACCCTAAAACCTTAGAGCCTAACCCACTTTCTTGCCTCAGTTCTATCCTGCTTTCACGAGGCTCATTATGAAAAAGAAAGAGAGGGGCCTACCAGGATTACGAGGTAATACCGGAGAGGGACCACTTTCAAGATACAGCACAGAGATCCTTAGCTTGTTTCGAGGGAAAGGAGTTCTGATTGTAAGCACTTAAGTAAGAATGGCCTGGAAAAGAGATTCTATTAGGCATAATGGCTGTAACCCCTAAACCCTTAGAAAATGGCCTTCCTTTCACAAAGAAAAGAACAGGGGCATGCCTTTATTCTTCAACTAGCTCACAAGGAAAAGTAATGGCTAGATGCCCATTTTAAGTTGACTAGGACTAAAAGGTATTGAAGCAGCGGATATCTTTACCTCACCATCACCAGCTGGATTTACCTTTTCTGCTCACTTTCGAGGGGGATAAGGACTCTTGACTGTACTTTAGGGGTAGAGGCCTTAGGCATAGGCAACTACTAACACTGAATGGCAACTAGCACTTTCAAAAGCTTTATAAAAAGTCAAACTTATAACTCAAAATGGATCTTTAATTGGCTTTTCACTTGCTTAACACATCTATAACACTTCCTCCCTCTAACCCTTATACAATGGATGCGCCATAGAAAGGCTTAGCGAAGGACTGGATTAAACTTGCTTTCCCCACTTACTCTTTGTATGGATTGTCCCTTGCTGAAACTAGATATCCTTCCGCAGGGACAGACTCGGAGGAGTTCGGTTGGGATTGAATCCTGTCAAGAGGCGGCAGCGCTAGAGGGAAGGAACCGTCTAAAAAGAGTTCATTTGCTCATTAAACACACCATTACAAGAGCATTTCAGGGACGAGGAGAAAGACTAGACATATTAAAATGGGACTTTGCTACTGGTTGGCGAGTGAGAGCGATCTGAGGGACCCCAAAAGACTATAGTAGCTAGTTCATATCGCGAAAGACTTTTACACTACTGAGAAGGATTTCTAGGCCTAGTACTAGTAGACACCTTATATATATATAAGTATTCTTACTCGTAGTCCTAAATAAAGTTCAGATGCGCTTGGTATGAAACTTTTCCTTAGGCCCTTAGTCAGCAGGGAAGAGAAGCAACAAAAACAGCAATTGTAATGGGATACCCCTCTTCACTAGCCTCAACGGCTTCCTGGACTCGAGGGTTTTATGTACTACTGGAAATAAGATATGCTAGAATGGAATATGCTAATACTGGAGGTAATATCCCATCGATAAGGAAGGACTTCAATTCAACTGTTTGATGGGACTAGACAAATTAGCCACATCCAAGGGATCTAAAAAGAAAGGGAAGTCAGAACTTGATGGCTTTACCTTCAAAAACTTATGGTTTACACTTCCCTTTCTGGCTTGCTCATCTCATAAAATAACTTTCTTGACCTGGCGGTCGGGAGAAAGCATTAGCAAAAGGAAAGGAATGCCTTAAAAATATATACAAAGCGCTTAGGCGGGACCAGTATCCACCTAAGACATAGACCTTAGCATTCTCAATAGCAGCAAGGGATTACCTTCAAATAGCAATAGGCTGAGCTGGGAATATCTTCTCTTCCTGGAAAGCTGGATCAAAGGCTGTAAGAAAAATCGATCTCTTTATATATATATAATTTATATAGACCCTTAGTAGCGAGAGGACTGAGATGACAGAGCCCTTTCTCTCTTTGCATTTCCCAAGCTTTTTGTTTCCACTTGATTCTTGATGGAGCTGGCTTAAAAGAAAATTGTTTATCCCAGCCCTCTGGATTGAAATGAAAGATTGCTGCTCCTTTTCAATATTCCTCCTTGCCTGGTCATGCTTTCAAACTGGCTCGAAGACATTACGAATATAAGAGCTAAACACTATAACTACAGATAAAACTTACTTTATAGGGGCAGCTCTAAGCGAGCTTTCACTCTATCTTAAAAGAAAGATCACTTGTCGATACATCGCTAAGGTAAGGCTTTCTCACAGGAGGGATTGCATTTGCCATTGACCTCTTACCTATTAGATTCTTTTTATATAAAGATTACTATCCCCACTAGAAAGAAAAAATAAAAGGATGCGCTTATGATGGCTTTTCTGGCCTGGTAAAGGCTAAAGGCAATTAGGTAGACTTACCTTACCCCTTGACTGCATTGACAAGGGCTTTTAAAGTACTGGTTTGGTCTGGAACTTATGACAATTGAAAGGAACTAGCCATAAAAGATTTGGGAAAGCATGAATTAAGAATGCTTTCTAAATGATAGTACTTTAAGATGGGACTTTGTTAACTCTTACGCTAGGTGAATGCTTGGTAGTGCTTTAATCTAGTTATTTAGTATATTATGGTTAGTCCTGTTTTTATTTCACGGTATACCTCTTCTCTTATGCCGGAGAACTCTTATGACTGGTATCGAGGGCAGTATGGTATGAAATGCTACTAATTATAGGTAGATCCCTTATGACTGGTTTACAACTGCATCATTACCTGCGCTCGCGGGGATGAAATCATGAGCTTGGCGGCAAAAACAGGCCATAAAGATTAGGATAGCACTTAGGCTTAAGACTAGATCAAAGGCTGGAAACAGGACTCAAACTTCAAGATAACTCCCAATCGATGAAATGAAAGTTGCAATTACAATAAAATTACTACTGGCCTATAACCAGCAAGCTTGCGGGATTGCCTAAGAGTGTAGGAAGATTATATGGGGGTTGGGGCTTTCTTTAGTGCCTAATGGCGACCCATATTCAAGAGTACTTCCACTTACTTACTATAGGAGCGGAGTTACTAGCCAGGCTAATTAAAGGCAGTGGCTCAAGCTACTCAAGAACAACTCTAACTCGGCCTACGAGGGAACTAGGGCGATTTTGAATCTCTCTATTTGAACTTATACAAATATGGATCTGGGTCTATTGAAATAAATAAAAAGCTGCTATTCCCAAGCGCCACTCCTCTAGCTGGATCATTTGAGGCGGCATTAGAACTCCATGGGCTTATGTGCCTAACAATAGGACATGAAATGCATGAACCAGGTTTATTTGGATGTTTAGCTCGTTTAGACCGTTAGACAGCTAGGATAGAAAAAGTAGCCACGTTAGGCCTCTTAGCCAAGGCTTCTTGTGATATTCCTATCTATCTATATCTGGCCAAGGAAAGATCTCTAGTTAGCCTACTATTATTAGAACTAGGCTATTAGGAGAAGATGATAGACCTATAGATATTAAATTAGAAGCACTCTAAATTAGAAACTTAACAAATGAAATATCAGATTAGGGCCTTTACCCAGCCTGCTCTAGCCCTTTATCTAGCTAGCTTTCCTTCTTTCCTAGTCTGCCATGAAGCAAGTCAAATAAGAGAAAAGTCCTAGCCTGCCCCAGCTCTTGATCTTTGCCTTAGCTTGGAAAGAACAGCAGACTTGGGAGATACTAGAGCTTTGGTACTCACACTATGGTATGGCCAGCAGTGATTTTGTGAGCAACTTCCAATGACGTGTAACCTGTGTTTTTTAATCTTGTCAACTAGCGACGGTTGTACCTTCAGTGTAAATAACATGTATGAATATTGGTTAAGAACTAACTCAAGATCCACTCTTCTTAAATCTTCCAAAATATACAAATCGTAGTAATTAGATTACCACTAAAATCAAGTACTTTCTACTTAAAGCATCAACTACTGCATTAGCTTTTCTAGGATGATAATTGATAGAACAATCATAATCCTTAACCAATTCCAACCATCTTAGTTATTTCATGTTCAGCTCCTTTTGAGTAAAAATACTTCAAACTTTTATAGTCAACATAGATGTCACTTTACACAATAAAGATAATGTCTCCAAATCTTCAAGGCAAAGATGACAACATTAACTCCGGATCGTGTAATGGGGTAATTCGTTCATCGACTTTAATTATCGAGATGCATAAGCAATTACATTTTTGTTTTACATAAGCAAGCAACCCAATCCTTTGCCGAAGCATCACTATAGATCACGAACTTGTCTTTTCGTTAGGTATAGTGAGTCTGAGGCCATAATCAGTCTTTTCACATCCCTTTTCATCAATTACATCAATGGAACAGCAATCTTTAAAAACCTTCCACAAACCTTTGGTAGTGACTAGCCAAACCTAGGAAACTTTGAACTTCTACTATGTTCGGCGACTTTTCCAATCTTGTATAGCGCATGATTTTGTTCAGATCAACTTGTATCCCTTCCTCAGAACACAATGTGACCTAAGAAAGAAATCTTCTCAAGCCATAATTAGCACTTCTTGAATTTGACATAAAGTTGCTTCTTATGTAATCATTGTAACAGTTCTTAGATATTCTTCATGTCCTTCGGCACTCTTAGAATAAATCGGTATATCATCGATAAAGACAATAATAAATTTATCTAAGTAGTCATTGAACATTTGATTCATCAGGGCCATGAAGGCAGCAGGTGCATTGGTTAGTTCAAACGACATAACCAAAAACTCATAGTGTCCATATCTTATTCTGAAAGCACTCTTTGATATATCTCCTCTTTTATCTTCTATTGGTGATAACTAGATAGAAGATCAATGCTAGCTCCTTGTAATTGATTGAATAAATCTTCAATCCTCGGTAATGGATATCTGTTTTTGAACGTCACGCGATTCAATTCTCTATAATCAATGCACAGTCATATTGATCCATCATTCTTTTTCACAAATAGAATAGGTGCTCCCCATGGGGAAACACTTGGTCTAATGAAACCTCGTTCCAAAAGTTGTTGTAGCTGTTTCTTCAATTCTTTTTAACTCTGCGGTGCCATCGTCACGATGCCTTAGATATGGGGTGCAATTCTCAGCATAACATTGATAGCAAACTCCACCTCTCAATCGGTACATGCTGTGGTAGTAGTTCTTCAAGAAACACATTTAGAAATTCATTCCAATCTGGGCGTGTTGAGGGCCTTGAGCATCCTCATTCATGTTGAATACATGAAACACAAAACCTTGGCAGTTTTTGTAAACTTCTACATGCTTGCATTCTGAGAGATCAATGCGTGGCAAAGGGTTAACCTTCATACCCTTGAATTCAGTAGTGCCCATCAAGTGGACTAAAGAAAACTGGCTTCTCTTGACACACAATTTGAGTTCTATTTCTAGACAAACAATCCATACCAAAAATAATATCAAAATCATACATATCAAGCACAATCAAATCCACAAGTATTTTGCCTCTTCCAATGAAAACTTCACAAGACTTAAACACAAAATTAACACATACTAACACGGCGGTGTTACCACTTGAAATACAAAGTCTAATCTTACTTGGTTTCACCATCATCTTAGGCGACTTGGCCAAATATAAAGGAATGCGAAGATCACGAATCAAACAAAATGTAAGCCTAGAGATTACCCAATTGAACCATACACAACAACAGAGGGTGCTTTCTGCTTCATCACTAGTCGATGCATACACTCGTCCTTGAGTCAATTTACGCTCTTTAGGAGAATCGGGACAATCGCAAAGCCATGTGTCCAATCTTTTAGCACCTAAAGTATACACCAGTCTTCTTAAAACATTCTCCAAAATGATACTTTTGCATATAGCACATAAGGAGAAATCCTCCTTTCACCATTATAATTATGCTTACTCTCTTTACCTTTATATTTGTTTCCTCTTATTATTTTTCCAAGACTACTTTTGTTTGTTCACCGACTTAGTCTCGATTCTGGGAATCATCCTTAGCTATAATCTATGCCCTTTCTAACACCTCGGCATAAGTATAGAGTCATACCACAACTATAGCTTTGTAGAGGTCAGTCGTGGACTTCAAGCTAAAATGTCTCATCTTATGTTCTTGGTGTCCACTAAGTGCGGTTCATACCTTGACAATTCATCAAATTTCTGCTCAAACTCCACAAACCGAGTTCCTTTAGTCAAGCGAATGAACTCCGGCTGCTTCTCATTTCTCTTCACAAATGGGAAATACTTTTTAAAAATAACTCATTGAGCCTAGCCTAAGCCATGGTTTTCAACGATTGTCATAGGTCCACTTTGTTAAATCCACCAATAACTTCGCCTTTCCTAAGCATAAATGTAGCAAAGTATCCTTTTGTGTCTTGGAATACGTCATCAATGTGAAAATCTTTTCTATTTCCCTTACCCATTCTTTAACATGCAATGGATTTGAAGATCCTTCAAATGGCAGTAGGGTGTAGTCTTTGGAAATGTTCCACTACACTTGTAATCCCAACTTGTTTGCACTTCGGCTTTGTGGCCATATTCTTTATTGTTTGAAGGAAATTTTGCATCATTGATTCATATTAGTTCCCCACTAGGACTCATTTGGTCTAGGTGGTAGCGTCATCTAAGAGTCGATCTACCTTCAAGTGTAAAATGCATACACTGCCCTCTTAGCTCGGTTTCAAGTAAAAGAAATGGAGAAAAATGGGCATGTCTATAGAGTTGCCCATACCTCTCGAAAAGAACCGCGAGTAACAACAAATGAAAGATGGCAAAGGAAAAATGAAGGGTTTAGAGTAGATAAACACTTGCAATAGGCGGTTGAGATCAAGATCAAATTGAAATTAACCATGTGATGGAACACATCTTTTCAACTTCACACATCACCCACGTCATATCAACTGCTGCATTGTGAGGCGTGCTAGTGGCTGGATGTCGGGGCGTCGGTTGGATACCCAAAAGTTGACAAGACATATGGATAGATAAGCAATAACCAAGCTACTAGGCTGTCCTAGCTCAAAGACTAGGGGCTAACTATATGGACAAAATTCTCATGGACTAGGGACAAGGTGGAGAAGCTGGGTGGGTTGTTAGGGGCCAGGCGGAAGAACAATCAAACCCATTAGATTAGCTAAGAAGAATCAATTGGAATGGAGGTGCGGATTGTGGGTGCGGCTCGAATGAACAAAAGTCCTCAGGAAAACCGCGTCAATGTTTAGGACATGAGGAGAGAACCAAGCAATAACTCCACATTGGTGGCTCGAAGCGGTCTCCCCTAACATGAATGTAGTAAGAGTTAAGGACAATTCCAAATTGGAAAGTTTACTCTGCAATTAATCTTTGAACACCATATTACTCGCTTTCTAATTGGCAAGAGTCGACTCAGGGGACTTGCCTATACCAAGACAACTAGGTTGCCTAGTTCTACCTTAGTGAGGAAGAGCAAAACCAAGTTTATAAATATTTCATCATCACTGAAAATAAAAAGGTATACACTTTCTTATTTGTATTTGCATTCCAAACCAACCTATTCTTATTCTTAGATTAGGGTGACTTTAGCATATGAGGTTCTTTGGTGGATTTACCACACGGTGCCCTAAAACTTTGTGCTTTTCCCCTTATTTAATAGGTCAGTAGTAGAGTGCTTGATGGTTTGTGGTGGAAGCAAATTCGACATAAATAGAGGTTATTTGGAAGGAGTTTCAGGTGTTTGGATTAAAAAGGCTTGCTTACGGACATGAGTAGAAGAGCACTAACCAAACATTAATGGATGGAATGGATTCCCTAGACTTAAATGTGGTAAGATTTAGGAAAGTTCCAAATAGGAAGTTCACTCCGTAGTTAATGTTCGATACTTCCTCAAATTTCACTTTCCTAAATGGGATGTGCCCAACTGAGGCATACTAAACCAAGGTTGCTAGGTTTTCCTACTTCTACTTTGGTGAGGAAGGCAAAACCAAATCTATAAATACCCCATCATAATACAATGTAAAGGCAAAATCAACTCTATAAATACCCACATAACATACAATGTAAAGGTACACAACTCTCGTTCTAAAAGCCCAACCCGATTAGCTTTTCCTCGACCTTGGAGGCTGACTTGGCGTCGGAGGTTCTTTGGCTAGCACCACATCGGTGCCCCCAAAGCTTCACATTTTCTCATTTCATAGATTGACAGTGGTACTAATTAAGAAATTTTGACAGTTTGTGGCGAAGTAAATTTTAGCACAAACAACCTTCTCCTTAAGTTCCCACTTTTTGAAGGCATGGCGAGGTTAGAGGAGATTAATACAAGTTAAGAAAGTGCTTTAGTTGAGCCCAAGGAAGTGGATTTGACCTAAGTACAAAAACCAACCTAGCCGAGAGCGAAGATGGAACTCACTCGGAACCCTATGGTCCCGAGCCCGACTAAAGCTCCAAATAAGGATGGCAATTGAAAGGCAAGACCTAATAATGAATTCCTTAGAAGCAGACTTATTGGCAAATATTAATCCTTCAAAAGAAGGTGAAGTAGAAGATTTATTTATCAATAATGAGCTCTGCAAAAGTAAGAGATGAAAGATAGAATAAGTGGAAATGATGTGGTAATCATTTTTAAATATACCATTAATAGGAAAAGTTAAAATATTTGTAGTAAATTTATTCATGATATTACTATAATACTAAATAATATATGATTGTAATATGAACATCTAGCAATAAAGTATTTACATTGATGTATTCAAATATCAGTAAATTTTAGTATTATAGTAAATTACTTATATTTAAAAATAACATAATGTATAGTATAATATTTTTCTTCTCTAACTTTTCTAATGATTGCAATTTTGATTTCTTGTGCCAGCACAACTATGAACTCATTTTTAAATTTTGTGACTAAGATAATGATTATGAATTTTCTTTTTTTAATATGCCAGATGTGTTCTCTCATAACTAGATCAAACTCTGCAATTATTTCGATTAAACCTAAAAGATTTCCTATATGTTCTCCATAAATTTTCTCATTATTCCCCCAAAATGCCAAATTATTCTTACAAAGAAAACAAACAATAAAAAATATTCTTGCAAAAGCTTCTCTTTAGTATTATCTGTCTTTGTTGATTAGATCATGAAAGAGCTTTATCAATTGTTAAATTTTGCTGAAATCTCTTTTCAATTCAATTCATGTTCTCATTTATGCATGTGTCCATTATTAGTTTCGTGACTTTTAAGCCTAAAATATAAAATTAATAAACAATATTATGTAGATGATTATTTATCATATTTAATAACCTTTTATGACCATAATATAAATTATAATTGTTATAGATAAATTTCCCCTTTCTTTTGGACTAGCCGGGATCCATAAGCCTAAGGTCCAATTCACCAATAAGGCCATTAGGGACTAACACAAACCTTTAGAATGGAAAAAAGATTCAAAATGCCTTAGAACTTGCGGTTACTATTTCAACATAGATAAGCGTTAATGACTTACATTAAATAATCTGCGAGGGAGTTAGGTGGGGTGAAGAGCGAGCTTTACCCAAAATGGCACCTACTAGACAACTAGTGTTTGAGGTTAGGATGATCCCCTTGTATAAATAAGGAAAAGTTGACACATGACCTAAAGAAACTATAAATCCTCCGATTAGCCGTCTCCCGGTCCACTCCCGCTAAAAGCTCAACCACCACTCCATGTATAACCAATAGAGTGCCAAGTACATTTGTCCCAACATCAACAAAGTGACCCAGCTTCCCTACATAGCTGTCACAACAAGTCCAGAGTGTAGGGGGAGGGGGAGGAGGATCACGTGGTGTCATCTAGGAGTCCGGCGCCATGTGTCATGCATCCAAGGCTCTGATTCTAATGAATAAAGGGTAATTCCTAACCAATTGAGAGAGGAATGAAGCAGAGAGTGGAAAAACGAGGAGGAACTCTTTTTACAGGTTGGGGCAAAAACACTCTCTTTGGTGTATTCATTGGAATTTTATACGTAGAAGAATGGTGACTTTGGCGTCGGAGGCATCCAGGTCCCTTGCTTCCGGCTTATGCAGAGCCCCCTTAGGTCCACTCTCCACAATGGTTTTCAAGATGAGCCATCACAGGCTGGACCATTGTGGGTAGGTGAACAGTAGGTGTCATCCAAGGGGAACACTTGATAGCCGATTCTCTACCTATATTTCACATCACTTTAACAACTTTCTCTAAGTAGCGTGGTTAAAAGCCATGTCAACACTTGAAAGTATGGTGGGAAGATCTAGGTAGGGCAGAGAACTAGGTCCACCACTCAACAATCTATGGATTCAACCCTTGAGCCCTATATCACAATGTCAGACCTCACTAGAAGGTGGACCACGGGAGGACTTGGGTGGGCGACATATGCCAACCTCATTACCCTTAGAGAACCACAGTCTCAAGAGGATGTTAATAATCACGCTGCGCTTAAAGGAGATGAAGAGAGCTATACTTGATGTGAAGAGCATCACCATTATTGTGATGGCCCAATCTCATCACCATTATTAAGGAATGCCTCTGGCGAGGCCGGCGTCGAACCCGGCCTGAGATATAGGCACATCCTACTTGATTGGCGAGTCTTTTTTGGGGAGATGAAAGAGTGAATGAGAAGCCATCCTTGAGCAGCGAAGGCATGCACACTCCAAGATGAAGACCAACGAAAGGAGTCCAAGATCGAAAGGAGAGGGTGATGACTACCACCTAACCTCGAGGGGAGCACTTGGGAGAAAGGCCGCGGAGCAGGCCACTTTCGCAAACCGATCAAGCCCTAGCCAGCCCACACATATAGAAGTGTCTACACAGAGATGACTCCTGCACGATCTCAAAACTCCCAACTCCCTCACCCAGAGGCTAACCATCTTGGTATAGAAACTCCCCTTGAGAAGAGGCGGCACCGAAAGGGCCTCGGTGGCCCACCTCAGAAAGGATATATTTATCTTGTGAAAAGAACCAAATAGTGGACCAGGTCCTAGAAATTGAAAGGGAAAGTGGTGGAAGAACACAGGTGGTGGGAACCCCATGGCGTTGAAATCATGGAAGCTCCCCTCGAAGACCTTCAAGATCTTGAACTTAGTAATTTATGATGGAAGGGGGATCCCATGAGCAATTGGATGTGTTCGGGTCATGGATGAAATTTGGCGGGTCTCGGACCTTGCCATGTGACACTTGATGGAGCTAAACGGTAAAGAATGCGACTCATCTTATGTCTATAAGCAGGAAGGCATGATGAGTCCTTATAGTCATTAGCCAAGAGATTTAACAATAAGGTCATCTTGATCAAAGGATTTCAATGACCAATTGGCCATCGGGCTATCCTCGGCCGGTGACAGGCCTTCAAGTGGGACATAGCTAAGAACACCCTAAAACTCTATATCTAATGAAGGCCTAGAAGCATGTGATAGTGGAAGGGTTAATGTTTTCAAATTAGTAGCGCCTCATCCCAATTTGAGAATAGAGGATACTAAGTAGAGAGAGAGGAAAGACCCATCCTCATCAGAGGGAGAAGCGAAGAGACCCGACCATAGAGAGCTTCACACTCGAATAAGCATGTTTGACCGGTATACTTTGGTTTACCATTGGTAAATGGGGAGATACTAAATTAGATACAATATCAAAATATACTCAAAGAGGCCTAAGCCTATGAAGGGCACCTACAAATCGAAATCTGGAACAAATATTGTCGTTACCATAAGGATTATGGCCATGAAACAAAGAAGTGTTACAAACTAAAAAGGAGATTGAGGTTTTTAATTGAAAAGGTGACTTTGACAATTTGTATGGCCAGGATCAACTACGAGGATCAAACCTAGCCTATCGACATCTTAAGCGAGGTAGCTTTTGACAAGATGGGTCTTACCAGACATGTTGAAGGCTGTCACATAGCCCACTTTTATGGCTTTCTTTGGGGACAAGGCGGTGTCAGATAGAACATAAAGGCTGCCAGATATCTATAGGAAAGGCAAACCACCAAAAGGCTTTGATGGTCAAATTGTTGGCGGTAAATGTCCCCTTGGTCTACAATATTATCTTAGGGAGTCCCACCTTGAATTCCCTCAAGGCCGTTGTATCCACCTATCATTTGTTAATGAAGTTCCTAGTAGGGGTAATGTGGGAGTTGTTGGGGATCAATATGAGGGCTAGGAGGTGCTACGCCTTGGCTTTCTGAGAGAGGAGCTCTAGCTCGGTAGAAGTGCATGCCATAATGGAAGGGCACCAAGAGATTAGCAGGACCCCATAGGGACAATTCAACCCCTCGACCCGATGGTTTAGAGGAGGGAGGCCACTAGGACAACCATAGAGGCCCATCAATGCTCGGATCGGACCTAACTTCTATAGATTTGGATTGTTCAAGCAACTCTTGATCCATCAATGAGAAATGGAAAAGAAGACACTTTCGCTTTCGTTTTGGAAATGCAGAAAGCGTAAAGGCCACAAATTACGAAGTGGATTTGGAAGAGGTTAGCTAGAATCCAGAAGATTACAAACGAAACTAGAAGGGCCGGAAGGAGCAAAGGAGCAAGTCAAACTACCAATTACGGATCACAAGAATGTAAAGAATAGAAAGTTCCTTGAACACAACGATGAGCATTGAGCGATCACGGAGCGGTATGCAATGAAGATTATATGGAAAGAAACAAACCCCAACGAGGGGAGCCCGTGGAGGAGCTCTTGACCATTAGCCTATACCTGAACAACTTAGAAAAGGTTATGAAAATAGGTGCCTTGCTAGAACCGGCACTTAAAATAGAACTCAAGAGTTTTCTAAAGAACCACTATAATGTATTCACGAAGTCCCACAAGAACATGCCTAGCATTGACTCTGAGATAATGGTGCACAAGCTTAGTGTCGACTTGAGCTACAAACCCGTCCAACAGAAGCACAAAGTATTTAGTCAGGATAAATATGAGAGCAATTAAAGTGGAGATAGAGAAGTTAAAGAAGGTTGGCTTCATCAAGTAAATTGTCCAACTTGGTTGTAATGTTGTTTTTGTGAAAGAAGAGGCAGACGGGCAATGGAGGGTATGTGTAGACTTCTTGATTTGAACAAGGCATGACCAAGAGGCGGTTCACCAGTCCCTCACATCCGACCAATGGTTGATGCCATTATCGAGACACGCCTTATTGAGCTTCATGGACACCTACTCTAAATACAATTAGATCACGATATATATGAGTTAGACCAACAAAGAGCGGCCTTTACCACGCAGAAGAGATTGTATTGTTACAAAGTAATGCCCTTTAGCTAGAAGAATACGGGGATGACCTATCAACGATTAGTAAATAAAATGTTCACTCACTAAATCAAAAGAAACATGGAGGTCTACATTGATAACATCTGGTGGTGAAGAGTTTGGAAGCGGCAACCATCTAAAAAGATCAAGAAATCTTTGGTATCCTACAAAGATCAAAGAATGAGAAACTCAATCACTTGAAGTGTGCTTTTTAAGTATCATCGAGAAATTCTTGGGGTACATGGTCCACGCAATGAGGAGGGATCGAGGCCAACCCGAGATAAGATCAAGGCATCTTAGACATGGCTCCTGTAGTTTCATTCATCATAAATTTTTCGAGGGAGGGGATGTTTGAATAGTTTGAACTCACCTCTTGCCCCCAGACTTAGTGGGAGGCGCAAGATCTGATGGTGGCATCGAGTTTGGTATCATGGTTGAATTTGGAGTTAGGTTGGAAAGGTTGACCTCCATGGTCTTTTACCTTTTGCTAGTCTACGATTCTTGTTCAATCTCCTAGATTTTGTCCCTATAGTTTCTGGTTGGATAGCACCTTCTTCAAAAGGTTTAGCTTAGTGCGAAAGGTATAGTTACATTTTAGAAAAGGTGAATATGTCCTTCTAGCCCGAGGCTCGGTAGGAGCTAGACTATGTTATTTGGCAACTTGGTGTTCTTCTTCTTGAGCTTGGCTTTTGGAACCAAGTTTGCTAATCTGAGGCTTCCTCATTTTGTGGCTAGTTTTTGTCTCCCATACATTAAGCGGCCAAGGCATAACACCTCCTTGATTCAATTTGGTTTCCTACAACTTTACCTACACCTTATAAGATTGGAAATTTCATATATAGATAGTAGGTGGACATTACATCTCTTAGGGCAATCAAAATTTGGTCTCACGAGGATGGTGTTGTACAGAAGGCTTATCGATGATCAAGATGTTTGACATCCGCGGTGGATTGGTTTTGATAAAATTTGTCTACTATCACAAGGACTCTATACTTCCTTAGAGTGTACCTTATCTCACGGTGAATCCATACAAAGCGTATTCACAAATCTCGACCTCCCTTAGAAGATCCCATTTAATTGTAAGCTAATTTGAGGATCACATCCAGCGATTTGTTGTTATCCATAATACCGGTGAATGGTATGATTAGACAGCCATCAAAGTGACCACGAAGCATCATCGTTTAGTTATACAACTTGGTGGCTTGTCTTGGTGAAAGTTATTAGCAAGGAGGTGTTCTCGACTTGCTGGTTGGATGGGATGTAGCCTGGATAAACTCTAAACATTCCAAGCCTCACTTTGTCTTTCTCATGTACCTCTTAAAGCTCTATTATATTCTCTGCTTGTTGGGACCTCCAATTATTGTCCTTATCTTTCTTTAGGCTAGCTACTCGCTAGAGGAGCAAGAGTTGACTAGTTATTAGGTCATCATGGCTATTATCCTTGCTCGGCAACCGTAACTATATTGGTTAAGTTTGTTTCTCTTAATCAGGCTTTCAATTTACTCCTTCAATTAAAAGCACTCCTCTATGTAATGGTAATTGATCACCGGTGGTACACAGATGCTTGGCTCGATTTCTCTTTTAGGTGGGTCATTGATGGGAGGAGGTCTCCATAAAGAGGTTTGATCCTAAATCTGGTGCAACAACTCTCTCTAGTGGTATTAAAGGGGTGTATCTCTCATAAATACTCCTCCAACTTAGCTGGTTATCATCACTACCTTTCTTCATGTTGGAGGCATCGCGTCTTACTATGTCACGGCTTCATCTTACTCTTCTCTAGATTAGACTTGTTGTAAAAGCCAATCCTTTGCGATCACATGTTTTTAGGCCTTTTTTATCATGGTAGAAAGTTTCTTAGGCTAATGGTTTGCCATATCCTTGAATCTTGTGAGTTAGAGACTAGCTATCATGGCTTAACTTAGCTACTCATGAAGTCCTCCACACCGCATGGGAACATCATTGAACCTTTTAACATATTCATCCAGGCTTCTCTTTATGCTGCCTAACGATATGAGGTGGTGGGATGAAACTTCTATAGGTTTTACACCTAAAAGAGTGCCTCTTGAAGAGGCAATCGAGCTGAAAGAAAAGGTGATGAGTGTGTGGCTTCACTGTAATGCCAAGCTTATTGAGGAAGAGTCAAAAGGAATACCGCGACACTTGGCTAGCTTTGATACTACTATGAAGTTCAAACACATCTTGAATGAATTGGCGTGGTTGATGAGGGTCTCGAGGCCAATTTGTGCGAGGAATATTGGGCAACTTGAAGTTAAGTGGGAAGGGGCACCTCAGGTGATCTCCTCAGTGAAGGAGCAAGTAGTTCATCTCATGCCTTCTCCCTCCCCACTTTGAACTTCCTTCAGAACCTAACTTCAGTGTCCCACTTTTGCTTCTTCATCTAGCTTATGCCTACCTTGTGGTGTATGATGTGGGGGTGCTTGTATCTTCTCACCTTTCAGCCACTTCTAGCTCTTAAGACATCCCACAAGGTTCTCTTCATCCTCCAGTAGGATGTCATGTTGAAATGTTTGGATGCAAGCTTGTATGACTACCTTCTTATTAAGGTAATCTAAGAGGTCAAGCTCTGACTTTAGGTTCCCGACCTTCCGTTTTCCTCCCGATTGCTTCTTAGATGGCTGCTTTCGGGCTCTCTGATTTGGTTGCTTCTCCTCCAAATGGGCTGAGGAATAGACGAACTCCTTGCTTTCGAATTTTCTCTTTGATGATTAGGCACCTCTTTGAAAGGAACCTCGAGTAATATTCTCTGCAAATTCTCACAAAAGGGTTTATGCAGGTGGGCATCTGGGAACTCATCTCTCTTGTCTAGGCCTCCAAAATCCTCTGCCAAAGTCGTCTCTAGCCTCACATGCCGCCTTGTCCCTTTCTTGCATGAGTACGTCCCCATATTTTTTCCTAAGATGCTACTGATGGGATTTTGTTTAGAGTGTTGAGGGTTAGAAGGGCTGCTTCATCTATCATTTGGGCAAGTTGCGAGATGTATATGCTCTTCTAGGGTAGACAAGTTGGAGTGTCTAAGCCCACTTCCTCTCCACTTGCCTCTTGGGTTCAAATCCGCATGGGGAACCTCTAGCTCCTGGGAATTGACTATTCAGCTCGGGACTCGAGTCAAATCAGCCATTGTCAAGGTGACAATGATTAGTTTTCTCTATAAAATTAGAAAAATGAGAGTTTTGGCTCAAAACTCTAATGAACACCTTCTAAAGATATTTTACACTCCCGATGTGGCTTTTAGCTATGCGGGGATGTGTGAGATAAGTGAGAGCAATATTCTAAGGATTTTAAGAATATTGTGAGTTCCATATCTTGCTTATTATTGCTAAAATTTATTTGCCACCTTTTGAAAAATTTGAATGAGAGGGCTCGACCAGGGCCTTCGAGTTGGTGTTTTTGTTGGTATGGTGAGGAATATAAATAATCGTTCTCCACAGGCTGAGTGATTGAGGTAGGCTATTGGAACATTTCTAGCCTGTAGAACTTAAAGCGTTCAACAGAGCAGGAGATGGTCGATTAAGGGCCGACAATGGTGCCGACACACACACCTCGGGCCTTGTTAATAGGATGTCCATAGTAGTGTAAGTAATGCGTCATAGAAGAGCATGAGATGTAGGGAGGGCATTTGGCCAAAGTGAGGGTTGAGAGTGCTTGAGATAAAGATGAGTATCACGACCGTTTTCTTTAAGCTCTTTTGTCTTTATGAATGGGGTTTTGTAAAAGGTTGAAAGGTATAGAAAAACACTTAGTGTATAGCAAATTTAAACAAAGGATTGGGCCAAAGGAATGGAACCTCCCTCATCCTCTTATATACATAATTGAAGTCCATGGATGTGTAGCATGTGGAAGAGCATTGGAGAGGATCATGCCATTGGTCATCATCAATCCATTGTGAGAAGCCGCGTGGATGGTCAGTAGGTCTTTCGAGACGCGGGGAAGCGGCTTTGTTGACTTTGTGGGCCGAGCACCGGACAAGTCAAAGAGTAGAAGGCTGAGGCTTTAATCTTTCCGTGTAACTTGACCCAAGGTGCAATGCATGAGATGAACCTGCCTCCCTTCCACTTAGAGTAAAGTCATCGTTCCCCATGTCACCTACCAAGTCAAGTGCAATTAATGTTCTTTAAGCTAGGTAGGTAAAACATTTAATGTTTTATACACATAAGCTAGATGAGAGACACATTCATCAAATGTTAGGTCATGAGAGCTTGTCAAATGGTTTTAGTATTTGTTGTGCCTTAGATGAACTTTCTCAATTTTTTAATGGACCCCTTTTATTAGGCACATTAATATATGGGCTAAAAATATATGCCTATAACAAT
>VOIH02000065.1:0-25000 GCA_007844105.2 Rhamnella rubrinervis
CCCATGCAGTTCCAACTTGTCCGCGGCTAAACACATTTTGCTCCTCAGCATAATAAGGTTCCCATATATCAATTTTGCATATGAGAGCATTCCCAACAATCAAAAATCAACTTCCCATGCACTGGTTGAACATGCCACGGCCTACCTGCAGGCTCACGAAGGTAAACCGATGCCCATGCGCCTCAACTTGTCCGTAAGCAAACACATTTTGCCTCCAAGGCAATAAGGTTCCCAAATACCACTTTTGGTATATAAGAGCATTCCAACAATCAAAACCAACTTCCCATGTAATTCTCGCATTATGCCTTGGCACCCCCCCATGCCACCGTGCCACCGCAAGCACACATAATCAACCCCACCGAGCCAAACACATTTCCCCCAAGCATAAGCTTTCTAAAAATCATGTTACACATATAAGAGCATTCCAACAATAAAACCAACTTCCCATGCATTTTAAATTTAAATTTTATACATTTTGCAAATAAAAAATAAACAAATATTTTCGCTTTCTCCAAAATTATGAAATTTTACAACCTGAATACATTATTCTAAGCATGCATGCAAAAATCTCATCAAAATTCCATGTATTTCTTCAAAAAGGCCCTTATGTCTCCTCAAGAATGTGATGCTTCATCACGCCACAAGGCCAACGTTACTCAAGCTCTTGGGGGGTGAGTCGCCAGCCCAGGTCACGGACTTGTTGAAAACCTTCGCCAAGGGCCTTAGTTGCTTATTTCACCCTAAGCAACTAAGTAAGCCTATTTGCCCACACAAGAAGAACAAGCTAAACAAGTAAGCAAACACTTAGAGAGAGAAAGTCTCAACTAGAGAGAGAATGGGAAATGAGAATGTATTACTCAATACTTGGGTGGTTTGGCCAATGAAGCCTCCCCCTATTTATAGTATTACAACAAACGATCTAACGGCTATAATACATTTGATCCCGGTGGAGATTGAGTTTCTAGAATCCTCCACCAAGTGCTATACAACTAAGGCAACTAAGCAAGCACTAGGTTTTCTAGAAGGTTCTACACAAGTCTGAGAACCCACATGCTTCTTGTCTAAGTGTACCAAAAATGCCCTCAAAGTGTTTGGTGAGATGCCAGGCATGACATTCTCCCCCACCTATGCCGCCGACGCCCCTCGCCGAGCTTGTTTCGATGGAACCGCTTGACGTGGTCTTCAATTGCCATAGTGCTACCGCTGGTTCCCAACTTGCTTCACTTTCTCGGATAGTCCCTTCCATTTCACTAAGTACTCATGACTGATGATTGTCCCTTCCACGCACTCGCTCGCCATGACGCTTTCACTCTCCTTGTCGTAAGCACTTGTGATGCCCATAGGTGCTCTCTGACTTCCTTCTTGAAGGGTCTTCCTCATCTTCATGATATGGCTTCGCTTAATTTACATGGAAGACCGGTGTAGCCTAAGTGTGGATGGCAACTCCACCTTGTATGCTACCCTCCCTACTTCTTGATGATCGGAAATGGCCCCTCATAGCGCCTAACAAGTCCATTGTGCAGGACGAGTAGACTTGTGTGGGAAGGTAGAATCTTGATAAACACAAGGTCTCCAATTTGGTATTCCACATGTCGCCTTTGTCCTTCACTTCTTCATTTTCTTAGTTGCCTTGTGAAGGTAGGACCTCGCTAAGTCCACTTGTTCGTAAGCAATTTTTGGCAACCTTGAAGGATGGACTCCTCCCTTTGTAGCTTGTAACAAGTGTATGAGGAGTCAATGGTTGTTGCCCCGGGCTAGCTCTAACGGGCTCTATTGGTGGACTCCGCCTTTGTAAGTTGTAGGAGAATTGGGCCACGCCTAGTAACTTTGCCCAATCATGTTGATTGGCACTCCAAAGTGTCTCAAATAAAGCTCCAACAACGCATTAGCTCGCTCCGCTTGCCCATCGGCTTTGGGGATGGAAGCTTGTAGAGAAGTAGATCCGAGCCCATGAGTTTGAACAACTCCGGCCCAAAACCTCCCTGAATCGTGGATCTCGATCACTAATGATGGATTGTGGTAACCCCCAATACTTTACCACATTCTGAAGAATAGTCTCATGCGTATCATCGGCGGAACTTGCCTTTGGCGCGGCTATGAAGGTGGCATACTTGGAGAATCACAACCACCACGCATGATAGTGCCACACCCTTCGATTTGGGCAAGCCTACAATGAAGTCCATGCTTATGCTTTCCCACGGACGCCTGTAGGTAGTGGTTCCAAAAGACCGCAGACTTGTGTTGCTCAACCTTGTCTTGTTGGCACACAAGACAAGTTCACATATAGCTCCACTTCGCTCTCGCATTTGTGGCCACAGTAAGTTGTTCCACAAGGCTCTCGACGCTTGCCCCGATGCCCCCATTTCGCGGTCATGGCACTCCTTAATCAAGTTTCTCCTCAAGTTGCTCCACCTGCACGTAGACACGCCGACTCTTTGTGTAGAGTAGACCTTCCTCCATCCAAAACCGCTTGGTCTTGCCCTCCGCGGGTAAGTTGTTGGAGTTGTTTGGCCACAACATCATGCTTCATGCCCTCCTTGATTAAGCTCTAACAATTCCTTGGAGCTTGTTTATCGATGCCAACTCGCCTTCCTACTTAAGGCGCCAGAACTACATTAGCCGCACCGGCTTGTACCGAAAGCACATAGTCGAATTCGCTAGGAAATCTTGCCAACGAGCTTGCTTGGGACTAAGTTTCTTTGTGTTTGGAAATAGCTCGTTGCCACATTGTCCGCTCTCACCACAAACTTAGACCCAAGTAAGTAGTGTTCCGCGCGCAAGCAATGAATGATGGCGGTCATCTCCTTTTTGGACCGTATACCTCCTCTCGTATCATTAAGCTTGTGACTCTCATAGGCAAGGGGATGCTTGTCTTGCATCAATACACCTCCTAAGGCAAAATCCGAAGCATCGGTATGCACCTCGAATGGCTTGGAGCAATCGGGCAACGCCAAGACCGGCTCTTTCATGATGGCATTCTTCAACCTTTCGAATGCTTGTTTGCATTGGAGGGACCATTCCCATGACTTGTTTTTCTTCAATAAATCGGTGAGTGGGGCGGCTATTGCAGAATAGCCCATAATAAACCGCCGATAATAATTAACAAGACCAAGAAAAGATCGGCTCACTCACCTTGCTTGAGGTTCCCATTCTTGAATGGCTTTCACTTTGGCTTAATATCCATGTATAACTTGCCATCCTTGATCTTGTGGCCGAGAAAATGTACTTCATTGCTTGCAAAGGTGCACTTCTCCTTCTTCACGTATAGCTCATTTTCCTTTAGCACCTTGAATACAATTCGTAAGTGGTTGATGTGCTCTTCAAGAGTGTTGCTATAGATGACGATGTCGTCCAAGTACACCACCACGAATTGATCTAAGTAAGGATGGAAGATCTTGTTCATGAGTGTGCAAAACGTTGCCGGTGCATTAGTGAGACCAAAGGGCATGACAAGAAATTCATAGGCTCCATATCGCGTCACGCATGTAGTCTTCGCTCATCCCCTTTGCTATCCTTACTTGGTAGTACCCTCACCTCAAGTCAAGTTTCGTGGAAATATTTTGTCCTCCAAGTTGATCAAACAAGTCGGCTATCAATGGTATAGGATACTTGTTTTTGATGGTGGCCTTATTAAGTGCCCTATAGTCGATGCATAGCCTCAACGATCCATCATGCTTCCGCTGGAATAGACCGTGCTCCATGTGGTGCTTTTGATGGTTGAACTAACCCGCCTCCAACAGCTCCTTTAGTTGTCTCCTTAGCTCCTCTAGCTCGGGTGGAGACATACGTATGGTGCCTTTATGGGTGGTTTGGCACCAACCTCCAATTCAATTTGATGATCCACCTCTCCTCGTGGGAGTTTCTTTGGTAGTTCGGGTGGCATGACATCCTTGAACTCTCAAGCACTTGACAAACTTCTGGTTCATCATTAGTGACTTCCTCTTCTTCTCCCCGTAGTGTGGTAAGAAATGTGACCTCCCCTTCTTTATCCCTTTCTTGAGTTGCATGGCGGAGTAGATGTTTGGAAGTGCTTTGCGCAGCGCTATGGAACCATGCAAGGTCCTCCTTCCAAGATGCAAACGTGTTGTAGCGAGGAAGGGGACTACGCTTGAATTGCCTTAAAAATTCCATGCCAAGCACAATATTAAAGTCATCCATGGGAGCAATAGAAAAGTTTACGCTACTCGCCATGTACCAAGGTGTAGCTCCACATCACGAGCCGTGCATCAAGTGGCTTTGCCTCAAGATTTACGGTTTTAACCACCCTTGTCCCTTCTCGAGCTTTAGGCCAAGTCTCATGGCCTCCTCCCTCTTGATGAAGTTGTGTGATGCCGTGTCTACCATGACTGGGCATCCTTGCTATTGATACGCCGCCACGCATATGAGGGAGTTGTCTTTAATATTGTGTGCGGAACGGACTTGCTTTCAAGGAATTGAGGAGTTGTATGCAACCCATTTGTGATGATTCGGTTCCTCCCTTTCTTCGAAAGCATGGCGCTTAAGAGCTTTCGCCGGGCACTCTCTTGCCCAATGTGGACTGCCACAAAGGAAGCAATTGTTCCTTGGTTTTGCCTCCTTGTTATTTCCTCTCTTCCAATCTTGGTTTTGTGGAGGCCTCCTCAATTGTCTTTGCCTTGTGGAGCCTTATGGAACTTGGCTCCCCACTATTAGCAACATTAGCTTTAGGCTTTGAGTTTGAGGACTCACCTCGCTTATATTCCATGAGTGTCTCCGCATGGGTGTAGGTAGAAACATCTTGCACTCCCCGACGCTGGAGTTCAACATATGCCCATGATTGTAGCCCATCCATGAAGTTGAAGAGAAGATCCTCCTCGGTCATGTTAGGAATTTGAAGCATCAAGCCGAAAATTCCTCCACGCATCAATAACGGACCCGTGTGCTTCAATTCCTTCATCTTCTTTCTAGCATCGCGAATGGCATTCTCGGGTAAAATTGCCTCTTCAACTCACGCTTTAGATCTTCCCATGAGTTGATGATGCAAGTACCCTTCTTCATTTCTTCATGCTTTCTACGCCACCACGTAGCACCAAGATTAGTAAAGTAAAGGGAAGCGTAGTTACCTTTTGCTTCTCATCTTGCATGTTGATCCTTCAAGTATTGTTCCATATGCCATATGAAGTTCTCCACCTTTGCGCCCTCTTACCGCTAAACTCCTTGGTTTGGGAACATCCACCCGTGGAGCATGTTGAGTGGTGATAGCACCACTAGTTGCAGCCCGCTACATAATGCCCAATCCGCACGGTCTCCTCTAAACCGCGCTTAAGCTCATCCATTTGAGCTTGCATGAGTGAAAGTGTTTCAAGCACCGCTGTTTGAAAAGCAGCATTCTCTTGACGCCACGCCTCACGGTTGGCCTCGTGGATCATGGTAAGTCGCCATGAAGCTTCCCCACTTGGTCGCCCACACGACTCGAAGTTCCTCCACGCTTGCTCCACACCATCAAGCCTTTCCATCACGCCGGCGACAGCCTACTTCCACCTTGGCCACCGTGGCCTCTATGCTAGCAAGAGCACTCGAGATTTCAACTCGTGCTCGCCTTGGGATTGTGGGTTCAGCCTCCCTTCCCCATCTCTCTCCCAACAGCAACCTCGGATGAAGACATGCTTTCTCCTCACTAACCTAGCTCGATACCAACCGCCACGGACTTGTTGAAAACCTTCAAGCCGCATGGCCTTAGTTGCTTATTTCACCCCTGAAGCAACTAAGTGCTTATTTGCCCACACAAGAAGAACAAGCTAAACAAGTAAGCAAACACTTAGAGAGAGAAAGTCTCAACTAGAGAGAGAATGGGGAAATGAGAATGTATTACTCAATACTGGGTGGTTTGGCAATGAAGCCTCCCCTATTTATAGTATTACAACAAACCATCTAACGGCTATAATACATTTGATCCTACGGTGGAGATTGAGTTTCTAGAATCCTCCACCAAGTGCTATACAACTAAGCCACAACTAAGCAAGCACTGTGGTTTTCTAGAAGGTTCTACACAAGTCTAGAGAACTCCACATGCTTCTTGTCTAAGTACCAAAATGCCCTCAAAGTGTTTGCGATGCTGCATGCCATGTGATATGGCACGCCACGGCGGGCCGCCGCTTTGCTAGTTGGTCGTCATGGCATTCCTCCTCAAACACCAAATTTGCTAAAGTGAGGTTCACTGATGCCTTGTGCCACACTCGCGCTCCATGCACCACGGTGCCCATGCATGCCCCCACATGCCCACGCGTTCAAACTTGTCCGTGCCAAACACATTTTGCCCCGCACAATAAGACTTGTCCGTGCCAAACACATTTTGCCCCGCACAATAAGGCTCCCAAATATCACTTTTGGCATATGAGAGCATTCCCAACAATCAAAACCAACTCCCCATGCACTTGGTTGAACATGTGCCACGCACACTGCCCACGAAGTGCCACCACATGCCCATGCGCTCCAACTTGTCCGTGCAAACACATTTTGCCCGCATAATAAGGCTCCCAAATATCACTTTTGGCATATGAGAGCATTCCCAACAATCAAAACCAACTCCCCATGCACTTGGTTGAACATGTGCCACTTCCCCACGCTGCCCACGAAGCCACCACATGCCCATGCTGCTCCAACTTGTCCGCGCAAACACATTTTGCCCTCGCACAATAAGGCTCCCATATATCAATTTTGCATATGAGAGCATTCCCAACAATCAAAATCAACTTCCCATGCACTTGGTTGAACATGTGCCACGCCCCACGGTGCCCACGAAGTGCAACCGCATGCCCATGCTCCAACTTGTCCGTACAAACACATTTTGCCCCGCACAATAAGGCTCCCAAATACCACTTTTGGCATATAAGAGCATTCCCAACAATCAAAACCAACTTCCCATGCACTTGGTTGCACATGTGCCTTGCACCCCCCGATGCCACCCACACCGCAAGAAGCACACATGTATCAACTTGACTGAGCCAAACACATTTTGCCCTCGCAATAAGCTTTCTAAAATCATGTTGCACATATAAGAGCATTCCCAACAATAAAACCAACTTCCCATGCATTTTAAATTTTTTAAATTTTTATACATTTTGCAAATAAAAAATAAAAAATATTTTCGCTTTCAAAAATTATGAAATTTTTACAAACCTAGAATACATTATTCTAAGCATGCATGCAAAAATCTCATCACAATTCCATGTATTTCTTCAAAAAGGCCCTATGTCTCCTCAGAATGTGATGTTTCCGCCACAAGGCCAACTGGCTAAGCTCTTTGGGGTGCGTTGCCGCCTAGGCACCCCACCTTTGTCTTCATAGCGCCACACACCCCCACCACGCCATGGCATGGGAATCGGGGTGTGGGGCATCCATGGTGCGACAACGGCCGGCCGCTCGTCCGCCACAACGGGCCGGCCGGAATTCCAAAATTCCGCGATGGTGGAATTTTCCCAAAGGGAGTCGCTGTTGTGGGATCCTCACGCGATGATGGTTGGCAACGCTCGACCGAGCATGGCACGGGAAGCCACCGCTATATAGGTGTGGGTTCTGTCGGGGTCTCAATGTGCTCGGGGTAGCGGCGGGATGCTAGCGGCGTGGTGCTACGCTGCTCGCTCGGGTTGGGATTATCCCTGAGCCTTCGAGGCACCCTATGGTTGGTCTTTGGTGCCGGGCTCGCACATGCATTGCTTTCAAGACGGCTTCCCAATCAAATCCTCGGTACCGACGCGACACCGCAATGAATTTGCATCCTAGCTAGCTACGGGTCTGGGACATGGGGTGCTTGGGCTTGGCTTTGAAAACTCATCTCGGCCTCGGGCAACCTAAGCATTGCGTGTTGTGGCATCAATGGTGGCCTCGCTTAAAGTCCCGCTTCTAATGCTCGCAATGCCCGCATGCGCCGCCCATTGAATGGATGCGCCGGTTGCTAGTGTTGCTTCGTGATTAGCGCTGCACGCATTTTGTTGCCTAGACACGCAAAGCGTGGTTGCCTCTTGGGATTTATGCTCAATTTTAAGCCCGTAGGCTATCGCGGCCCGGTGAACTCGGGCTTTGCTTTGAAGCTCGCCCGCCTCTCGGGCAACCTAGGAATTATGCGGTTGTGGCATCTCCGTGGCCTCATTTAATGTCCTCGCTCTAATGCTCGCAATGCCCGTGGATGCGCCTCATTGAATGGAAGCGCCGGTTGGCGCTAGGTTTTGCTTCTCAGATAGGGGTCCGCGTTGGCATTGGTGATAGTGAACGGAGAGCTCTCGGGAGGGAACGAAGACACCCGCTAGCGTAAATGCGCAGCGCGACAGGTTTAGTTTCCGCGACACCACCCGGGTAATCTAGAGTCTGCTGCCAATGCTCGGCGCTGCATGTTTTGTTGCCTAGACACGCAAAACCGTGGTTGCCTTTGAGCGGGATGCGCCTTCAATCTTTGGCCCTCGGTTGGGGTATCGCTGACGCTGTCGCTGCGGTGTCATGCCTAGCTGGTGCCGGCTTGGCTCCAATTGATTTGTTCGCATGCTTGGTCGGCCTCGCTGTCGCATTGTGTGGCTGTTGGTTGGCGCTTTGGCTGTACGCTGGCGGTGTATGAGTTGTGGTATGGTTGTGTGTGTTTGCGTGCCCGCGGCCGCATCGAATCGCTTATGCTTAGCTCCCTCGCTGCTACGGGACCTTGTGTCTCTCGAAGGCCTTGGGTTCTGTGCTGCATACCTATGTGATGGAATTAGTTGCCAACGGTGCCCCATTCCTCTCTCGGCTCGCAAGGGCACGGGAGGACGCCAAAGTGGCACACGCGCCCCAAAGCGCCATTGAAAATTATTTTGTGGCCGCCACGGTCCTCGTGGTGCCTACTCGCCCCTCGATGCGAACACGCGGGCGGCTTTAATGGCCTTTCAACGCCCAAAGATAGCTTTATCGCTAGTTTTGCACGCATTGCCGCGTCTGCTGTGGCCCTTCACCCCAGCCGGGGCTCACGCTGCATCGCATCGCTAAGGAATGCTACCCGTTGATCCCGCCAAGAGTCATATGCTTGTCTCAAAGATTAAGCCATGCATGTGTGTATGAACTAATCTGATCGCGGAAACCGCTAATGGCCTATTAAATCAGCTTATAGTTTGTTTGATGGTACCTTCTACCTGATAACCGTAGTAATTCTAGAGCTAATACGCGCAACAAACCCCACCTCGGAAGGGGACGATTTATTAGATAGCGACGCTGGCTCGCCTGCTGTTCATGATTCATGATAACTCGACGGATCGCACGCCTACCGGCGACGCATCATTCAAATTCTCCCTATCAACTTTCATGGTAGGATAAGGCCTACTATGGTGGTGACGGGTGACGGAGAATTAGGGTTCGATTCCTAGAGGAGCCCGAGAAACGGCTACCACATCCAAGGAAGGCAAGCAGCGCCAAGAAATTACCCAATCCCACACGGGAGGTAGTGACAATAAATAACAATACCGCTCTATGAGTCCGTAATTGAATGAGTACAATCTAAATCCCTTAACGAGGATCCATTGAGGGCAAGTCCGTGCCGCAGCGCTGTAATTCCAGCCCAATAGCGATATTTAAGTTGTTGCGCTTAAAAGCTCGTAGTGGACCTCGACGGGGCAACCGTCCGCCTCGTGCACTGCTGTCACGCCCCTTCTACCGGCATGCGCCCTCGCCTTAATTGACGGTCGCCTCCTGCGCTACTTTGAAGAAATTAGAGTGCTCAAAGCAAGCCTACGCCTGGATACATTAGTATGGGATAACATCATAGGATTTCGGTCCTATTCTCAGCCTTCGGATCGGAGTAATGATTAATGTGACAAATGGGGCATTCAGATTTCATAGTCGAGGTGAAATTCTTGGATTTATGAAAGACTAACAATCATAAAAGCATTTGCCAAGGATGTTTTCATTAATCAAGAACGAAAGTCGGGGCTCAAGACGATCGATACCGCCCTAGTCTCAACTATAAACGATGCCGCACTGTGGATCGGGCGATGTTGCTTATAGACTCACGCAAGACCTTATGAGAAATCAAAGTCTTGGGTTCCTGGGGAGTATGGTCGCAAGGCTGAAACTTAAAGGAATTGACGGGGGCACCACTGGAGTGGAGCCCGCGCTTAATTTGACTCAACACGGAAACTTACCGTGTCCGCATATAAAGGATCGATGATCGGTAGCTCTTTCTTGATTCTATGGGTGGTGGTGCATGGCCGCTCTTAGTTGGTGGAGCGATTTGTCCGTTAATTCCGCTAATCTAACGACCTCACCGCTAACTAGCTATGGAGGTGACCCTCCGCTGCCAGCTTCTAGAGGACTATGGCCGCTAGGCCAAGGGAAGCTCGAGGCACAATGTGTCCGGATGCCCTTAGATGTTCTCGCGACGCCGCTACACCGATGTATTCAACGAAGTCTATAGCCTTGGCCGCATGTGCCCGTAATCTTTGAAATTTCATCGGATGGGATAGATCATTGCAATTGTTGGTCTTCAACGAGGAATTTTAGTAAGCGCGAGTCATCACCAAGGCTGACTACGCCCCTCGCCTTTGTACACACCGCCTCGCCGCCTCCTACCGCATTGAATGGTCCGTGAAGTGTTCGATTAGGCCGACGTATGGTTCGCTGCCCGCGACGCCACAAGAAGTCCATCAACCTTATCATTTAGAGGAAGGAGAAGTCGAATAAGGTTTCCGAGGTGAACCCGCGAAGGATCATTGTTGAAACCCCACGCCAGTAACCACCCGCGAACCTCGAAAATACAACCGGGCGAGGGCCAACCCAAACCTCCGGCGGGCATGCGACTGGGCTTCGCTGGCCGATGCTCCGCCGCCGCTTTCCCCGCCAAGACAACGAACCCCGCAAACCCGCCAAGGAACTCGAACGGTCAAGCATTGCCCCGCCGCCCGTAGATGGTGCGCGGGCCCGGCGCCAAGGCAGATTCTCAGATGTCAAAACGACTCTAACGGATATCTCGCTCTCGTGATCGGCGAAGAACGAGCGAAATGCGATACTTGGTGTGAATTGCGTAATCCCGCGAACCATCGAAGTCTTTGAACGCAAGTTGCGCCTCGGCCACTAGGCAGGGCACGCCCGCCGGGCGTTAACGCTGCCCCCACTCCAAACCTCGTCCTCGGGGGCTGGTGGGGCGGATGTTGGCCTCCCGCGGCGCTCGCCGCGGTTGGTCCAAATGCGTAGCACTCGCGACGAGCGCCAAGCAATCGGTGGTTGTCGAACCCGTGCCATGCAAGCGCGAAGCCGCCAATGCGCTCAGAGATTCTAAACCGCACACGCCAAGCGCCCACAGCCACCTCCTGTGTCAGCGGGCTACCCACCGAAGTTTAAGCATATCAATAAGCTGAGGAAAAGAAACTTACAAGGATTCCCTAGTAACGGCGAGCTAACCGAATGCCAGTGTTGAATCGAGGCCCCGCCTCAATTGTATCAAGAAGCGCCCCACGGGCGGACCGGCCCAAGTCCCCGGAAAGGGGCGCCCGAGGGTGAGAGCCCCGCCGCGTCTCGACTCGCCGCACTACGCAGGCGCCGTCCGCGAAGTCGGGTTGTTTGGGAATGCAGCCCCAATCGGGCGTAAATTCGGCCCAAGGCTAAATACGGGCGAGACCGAGCAAACAAGTACCGCGAGGGAAAGATGAAAAGGACTTTGAAAAGAGAGTCAAAGAGTGCTTGAAATTGTCGGGAGGGAAGTTAATGGGGCCGCATGCGCTTCGGCGGATGTGGAACGGTGAGAGCCGGTCCGGGGACGACTGGGCGCTGACCGATGCGGATTGGCGGTGGCGCCCAAGCCCGGCTGTAGTCATGCCCGTGGAGACGCTGCCGCCGCATCGCGGTTGGCAGCGCTACGCTGCCGCTGGCGCGTCTCGCGCACCCCAAGGCCCCTCGCTGCCCGCTGGTTTCCCATTCGCCCGCCTTGAAACACCCACCAAGGAGTCCGACATGTAGCGAAGTCAACGCTAGTAAACCCGTAAGGCGCAAGGAAGCCGACCGGGCGGGATCCTCGCGGCTGCACCGCCGACCACCTTGATCTTCCGGAAGGGTTCGAAAGAGAGTATTATTCGCCGGACCCAAAGATGGTGAACTATGCCTCGAAGCGGCGGCCGAGGAAACTCCGTGGAGGCCCGCAGCCGACACCGACGCGTAAATCGCTCGTCTGACTCGTATAGGGCGAAAGACTAATCGAACCGCCTAGTAGCTGGTTCCTCTCCGTTTCCTCAGATAGCCGGAGCCCGCAGACGAAGTTCTATCGGTAAAGCCAATGATTAGAGGCATCGGGGCGCAATGCCTCACCTATTCTCAAACTTTAAATAGTAGACGCTGCCGCTTCGCTGAGCCGCGCTACGGAATCGAGCCCAAGTGGGCCATTTTGGTAAGCGTAATCGCGATGCGGATGAACCGAAGTGGGTTACGCGCCCAACTACGCTAACCTAGAACCCACAAAGGGTGTTGGTCGATTAAGACAGCAGATCGGTGGTCATGGAAGTCGAACCGCCAAGGAGTGTGTAACAACTCACCGCCAATCAACTAGCCCCGAATGGATGGCGCGCTGCGGACCTATACCCGCCGCCGTGGCAAGAGCTGTGCCCCGATGAGTAGGAGGGCGCTGGGCGCCGCGAAAACTCGGGCGCGAGCCCTGAGCGCCGCTTTGTGCATCTTGGTGGTAGTAGCAAATATTCAAATGAGAACTTTGAAGGTCAAGAGGGAAAGGTTCCATGTGAACGCACTTGCACATGGGTTAGTCGATCCTAAGAGATGTGGAAACCTGTCTGACAATACGATCCGCTGAAGCTCGAAGGGAATCGTTAAAATTCCCAACCGGACGGAAGGCCGACGGCAACGCTAGGAGTCCGAGACGCCGGCGGGCCTCGGAAGAGTTATCTTTCGCTTAATGTACCGCCCACTCGAAACGCCACCGGAGGTGGGTCCAGCGGCCGGAAGAGCACCGCGACGCCGCTGGTGTCCGGCAGCCCCGCGCCCTTGAAAACTGGAGGACCGAGTGCCCGCCACGCCGGCCGTCTCATAACCGCATCGCTCCAAGGTGAATGTACCGTCGATGGAACAATGTAGGCAAGGGAAGTCGGCAAAATGGATCCAGAACCTCGAAAAGGATTGGCTCGGTGGTCGGGCACGGGTCCAGGCCCCAACCCGCCGGGCCGCCGCGGATCGCCGAAGCCTCCCGCTGGTAGCTGGTCGCCAAGGCCGCCGGATCGGATCGGGAACGCTTCGGGCCTTCCCGCCGAATACCGACTTAATCGTACTGACAAGGGAATCCGACCGCTTAATTAAAACAAAGCATCGCGATGGTCCTCGATGCTCACGCAATGCGATTTCGGCTGCTCAATGTCAGTGAAGAAATTCAACCAAGCGCCGTAAACGCGGAGTAACTATGACTCTCTTAAGGTAGCCAAATGCCTCGCCATCTAATTAGTGACGCCGCATGAATGGATTAACGAGATTCCCACCGCCCCTCGCTCTACTATCCAAATAAACCACGCCAAGTGGAACGGGCATGTAATCACGGGAAAGAAGACCCCGCTGAGCTTGACTCTAGTCCGACTTTGTGAAATGACTTGAGAGGTGTAGTATAAGTGGGAGCCTAAACGCGAAAAGTGAAATACCACTACTTTTAACGCTATTTTACTTATTCCGCGGACCTGAGGCGGGCAATCGCCTCTTTTGGAACAAAGGCACGCCGCGGCCGATCCGCGAAGACATTGTCGCGGAGTTTGGTGGGCGTACATCCGCTAAAAGATAACGCAGTGTCCTAAGATGAGCTCAACGAGAATGTAAATCTCGCGGTGGAACAAAAGGGTAAAAGCTCGCTTGATTCGATTTCCAAGACGTATACCTAACCGCGGAAAGCGCGGCCTATCGATCCTTTGACCTTCGGAATTTGAAGCTGAGGTGTCGTAAAAGTTACCATTGTGGATAACCGGCTTGTGGCAGCCAAGCCGCTCATAGCGACGCTGCTTTTGATCCTTCGATGCCTGGCTCTTCCTATCATTGTGAAGCGTAATTCACCAAGTGTGGATTGTTCACCCACCAATAGGGAACGCGAGTCGGGTTTAGACCGCCGCGAGACAAAGTTAGTTTTACCCTACCATGACAAGATCGCAATAGTAATTCAACCTAGTACGAGAGGAACCGCTGATTCGCACAATTGGTCATCGCTTTGGTTGAAAAGCCGCTGGCGCTTACCGCGGCTACGGATTATGATCAACGCTTCTAAGTCGTAATCCGGCTGAAGCGACGCATGCGCCGCCTCGCTTGCCGACTCGCAGTAGGGTCCTCACCCCCAAAGGCACGCGGTCGTTGTTCAAGTCCGCTGGGCTGAGATGCCGCTGGGCCGCCTTTGAAGTACAATTCCTACCGAAGCGGTAATCCTTTGCGACTTAAATACGCTGACGGGTATTGTGGCGCAGTGGCCTTGCTGCCACGCATCCACCGAGATTCAGCTCGCCGCCTCGATTCGCCCCTCCCTCCCCGCTTACTCTCCGGCCCCTCCACGCAGGTCACAGACGGGAGGACGCTACACTTGGCCAATTTTACCACGCCCCTGCTTTTTCATGCAAGCCCCGGCATGACTCGGGCCCCCGTGCCTATGTGTGCAAATCCCCCGTAACAAAGTCTTGCTGCCGCATGCGCGTGCCTTCATTGGCGCCAGGGTATGGGTGGCTAAGGAATCGCAAGGAGACAAGCCCCACCGCCACATATTAGCATCACCGCTGCCCCTGTACACACATTATCGGGCAATCCAAATTTCATTGTAACCATCGACAAGGCTGGGCGCTATGGTATGTCAGGCTGACGAGCGGGGCGCTTCATGGCATGTCATTGCCTTGGCGCCCATGGCATGCCACTGCCGCCGGGCCGGCATGCCATGGCATGCTGCTACTGGCGCTGCGGGTAGCGGGCGCTCAAGGGCTGGCGCTTCATGGCATGCCGGGCCGACGCTGGGCCAGGCCCCTGCACGCCTGACGCCTCTACTTGGGGTCGTGGTCGCCACCCATTTGTCACGGACTTGTTGAAAACCTTCAAGCCGTGCGGCCTTAGTTGCTTATTTCGACCCTCGGAAGCAACTAAGTAAGCCTATTTGCCCACACAAGAAGAACAAGCTAAACAAGTAAGCAAACACTTAGAGAGAGAAAGTCTCAACTAGAGAGAGAATGGGGAAATGAGAATGTATTACTCAATACTTGGGTGGTTTGGCCAATGAAGCCTCCCCCCTATTTATAGTATTACAACAAACGATCTAACGGCTATAATACATTTGATCCTACGGTGGAGATTGAGTTTCTAGAATCCTCCACCAAGTGCTATACAACTAAGCGACAACTAAGCAAGCACTAGGGTTTTCTAGAAGGTTCTACACAAGTCTAGAGAACTCCACATGCTTCTTGTCTAAGTGTACCGAAAATGCCCTCAAAGTGTTTGGTGAGATGCTAGGGCATGACATTCTCCCCCACCTATGCCGTCGACGTCCTCGTCGAGCTTGTTTGATGGAACTGCTTGATGTGGTCTTCGAATTGCCATAGTGCTACCGCTGGTTCCCAACTTGCTTCACTTTCGGATAGTCCCTTCCATTTCACTAAGTACTCATGACTCGGATGATTGTCCCTTCCACGCACTCACCTGCTCGCCATGACGCTAACCTCCTTGTCGTAGCACTTGTGATGCCCATAGGTGCTCTCTCGACTTCCTTCTTGAAGGGTCTTCCTCATCTTCATGATATGGCTTCGCTTACATGGAAGACCGGTGTAGCCTAAGTGTGGATGGCAACTCCACCTTGTATGCTACCCTCCCTACTTCTTGATGATCGGAATGGCCCTCATAGCGCCTAACAAGTCCATTGTGCAGTGGACGAGTAGACTTGTGTTGGGAAGGTAGAATCTTGATAAACACAAGGTCTCCAATTTGGTATTCCACATGTCGCCGTCTTGTGTCCGCCCACTTCTTCATTTTCTTAGTTGCCTTGTGAAGGTAGGACCTCGCTAAGTCCACTTGTTCGTACAATTTTGGCAACCTTGAAGCGGATGGACTCTCCCTTTGTAGCTTGTAACAAGTGTATGAGGAGTCAATGGTTGTTGCCCCGCGGCTAGCCTCAACGGGCTCCTATTGGTGGACTCGCCTTTGTGTTGTAGGAGAATTGGGCCACGTCTAGTAACTTTGCCCAATCATGTTGATTGGCACTCACAAAGTGTCTCAAATAAAGCTCCAACAACGCATTAGCTCGTTCCGTTTGCCCATCGGTTTGGGGATGGAAGCTTGTAGAGAAGTGTAGATCCGAGCCCATGAGTTTGAACAACTCCGTCCAAAACCTCCCGGTGAATCGTGGATCTCGATCACTAATGATGGATTGTGGTAACCCCCAATACTTTACCACATTCTGAAGAATAGTCTTGTATCATCGGGCGAACTTGCCTTTGGTGCGCTGAAGGTGGCATACTTGGAGAATCACAACCACCACGATGATAGTGCCACACCCTTCAGATTTGGGCAAGCCTACAATGAAGTCCATGCTTATGCTTTCCCACGGACGCCCGGGTGTAGGTAGTGGTTCCAAAAGACCGGCAGGACTTTGTTGCTCAACCTTGTCTTGTTGGCACACAAGACAAGTCTTCACATATAGCTCCACTTCGTCTCGCATTTGTGGCCAATAGTAAGTTGTCTCCAATAAGGCTCTCGTACGCCTTTGCCCCGGATGCCCCGCCCATTTCGTGTCATGGCACTCCTTAATCAAGTTTCTCCTCAAGTTGCTCCACCTTGGCACGTAGACACGTCGACCCTTTGTGTAGAGTAGACCTTCCTCCATCCAAAACCGCTTGGTCTTGCCCTCCGTGGCAAGTTGTTGGAGTTGTTTGGCCACAACATCATGCTTCATGCCCTCCTTGATTAAGTCGAACAATTCCCCTTGGAGCTTGCTTATCGATGCCAACTCGCCTTCCTACTTAAGGCGCCAGAACTACATTAGCCGCACCGGCTTGTACTGAGCACATAGTCAATTCGGCTAGGAAATCTTGCCAACGAGCTTGCTTGGGACTAAGTTTCTTTTGTGTTTGGAAATAGCTCGTTGCCACATTGTCCGTCTTCACCACAAACTTAGACCCAAGTAAGTAGTGTCTCCAAGTGCGCAAGCAATGAATGATGGCGGTCATCTCCTTTTCTTGGACCGTATACCTCCTCTCGGTATCATTAAGCTTGTGACTCTCATAGGCAAGGGGATGCTTGTCTTGCATCAATACACCTCCTAAGGCAAAATCCGAAGCATCGGTATGCACCTCGAATGGCTTGGAGCAATCGGGCAACGCCAAGACCGGCTCTTTCATGATGGCATTCTTCAACCTTTCGAATGCTTGTTTGCATTGGAGGGACCATTCCCATGACTTGTTTTTCTTCAATAAATCGGTGAGTGGGCTGCTATTGCGTATAGCCCATAATAAACCCATAATAATTAACAAGACCAAGAAAAGATCAAGCTCACTCACCTTGCTTGAGGTTCCCATTCTTGAATGGCTTTCACTTTGGCTTACATCCATGTATAACTTGCCATCCTTGATCTTGTGTGGAGAAAATGTACTTCATTGCTTGCAAAGGTGCACTTCTCCTTCTTCACGTGATAGCTCATTTTCCTTTAGCACCTTGAATACAATTCGTAGTGGTTGATGTGCTCTTCAAGAGTGTTGCTATAGATGACTTATGTCGCCCAAGTACACCACCAATGTAATTGATCTAAGTAAGGATGGAAGATCTTGTTCATGAGTGTGCAAAACGCTGCCGTGCATTAGTGAGACCAAAGGGCATGACAAGAAATTCATAGGCTCCATATCGCCACGCATGTAGTCTTCGCTCATCCCCTTTGCTATCCTTACTTGGTAGTACCTCACCTCAAGTCAAGTTTCGTGGAAATATTTTGCTCCTCCAAGTTGATCAAACAAGTCGGCTATCAATGGTATAGGATACTTGTTTTGATGGTGGCCTTATTAAGTGCCCTATAGTCGATGCATAGCCTCAACGATCCATCATGCTTCCGCTGGAATAGGACCGTGCTCCATAGGGTGCTTTTGATGGTTGAACTAACCCGCCTCCAACAGCTCCTTTAGTTGTCTCCTTAGCTCCTCTAGCTCGGGTGGAGACATACGGTATGGTGCCTTATGGTGGTTTGGCACCAACCTCCAATTCAATTTGATGATCCACCTCTCCTTGGTGGGAGTTTCTTTGGTAGTTTGGGTGGCATGACATCCTTGAACTCTGAAGCACTTGACAAACTTCCCTCGTGGTTCATCATTAGTGACTTCCTCTTCTTCTCCCCGTAGTGTGGTAAGAAATGTGACCTCCCCTTCTTTATCCCTTTCTTGAGTTGCATGGCGAGAGATGTTTGAAGTGCTTACGCAGCGCTATGGAACCATGCAAGGTCCTCCTTCCAAGATGCAAACGTGTTGTAGCGAGGAAGTGGACTACGCTTGAATTGCCTTAAAATTCCATGCCAAGCACAATATTAAAGTCATCCATGGGAGCAATAGAAAAGTTTACGCTACTCGCCATGTACCAAGGTGTAGCTCCACATCACGAGCCGTATCAAGTGGCTTTGCCTCAGCATTTACGGTTTTAACCACCCTTGTCCCTTCTCGAAGCTTTTAGGCCAAGTCTCATGGCCTCCTCCCTCTTGATGAAGTTGTGTGATGCTACCGTGTCTACCATGACTTGGGCATCCTTGCTATTGATACGCCGCCACGCATATGAGGGAGTTGTCTTTAACATTGTGTGGAACGGACTTGCTTTCAAGGAATTGAGGAGTTGTATGCAACCCATTTGTGATGATTCGGTTCCTCCCTTTCTTCGAAAGCATGGCGCTAAGAGCTTTTCGCCGGCACTCTCTTGCCCAATGTGGACTGGCCACAAAGGAAGCAATTGTTCCTTGGTTTTGCCTCCTTGTTATTTCTCTCTTCCAATCTTGGTTTTGTGGCCTCCTCAATTGTCTTTGCCTTGTGGAGCCTTATGGAACTTGGCTCCCCACTATTAGCAACATTAGCTTTAGGCTTTGAGTTTGAGGACTCACCTCGCTTATATTCCATGAGTGTCTCCGGTGGTGAGGGCGGTAGAAACATCTTGCACTCCCCGACGCTGGAGTTCAACATATGCCCATGATTGTAGCCCATCCATGAAGTTGAAGAGAAGATCCTCCTCGTCATGTTAGGAATTTGAAGCATCAAGCCGAAAATTCCTCCACGCATCACAACGGACCCGTGTGCTTCAATTCCTTCATCTTCTTTCTAGCATCGCGGAATGGCATTCTCGGGTAAAATTGCCTCTTCAACTCACGCTTTAGATCTTCCCATGAGTTGATGATGCAAGTACCCTTCTTCATTTCTTCATGCTTTCTACCACGAGTAGCACCAAGATTAGTAAAGTAAAGGGAAGCGTAGTTACCTTTTGCTTCTCATCTTGCATGTTGATCCCTTCAAGTATTGTTCCATATGCCATATGAAGTTCTCCACCTTTAAGGCCCCTCTTACCGCTAAACTCCTTGGTTTGGGAACATCCACCGCGGAGCATGTTGAGTGGTGATAGCACCACTAGTTGCAGCCCGCTTACATAATGCCCAATCCGCACGGGTCTCCTCTAAACCGTGCTTAAGCTCATCCATTTGAGCTTGCATGAGTGAAAGTGTTTCAAGCACCGTTGCTTGAAAAGCAGCATTCTCTTGACGCCACGCCTCACGTTGGCCTCGCGGACCATGCAAGTCGCCATGAAGCTCCCCACTTGGTCGCCCACACCACCTCGAAGTTCCTCCACGCTTTGCTCGACACGCATCAAGCCTTTCCATCACGCCGGCGCAGCCTACTTCCACCTTGGCCACCGCGGGCTCTATGCTAGCAAGAGCTTACTCGAGATTTCAACGCCTCGCGCCGCTTTGGGATTGTGGGTTCAGCCTCCCTTCCCTCATCTCTTCTCCAACAGCAACCTCGGATGAAGACATGCTTTCTCCTCACGAACCTAGCTCTGATACCAACTGTCACGGACTTGTTGAAAACCTTCAAGCCGTGCGGCCTTAGTTGCTTATTTCGACCCTCGGAAGCAACTAAGTAAGCCTATTTGCCCACACAAGAAGAACAAGCTAAACAAGTAAGCAAACACTTAGAGAGAGAAAGTCTCAACTAGAGAGAGAATGGGGAAATGAGAATGTATTACTCAATACTTGGGTGGTTTGGCCAATGAAGCCTCCCCCCTATTTATAGTATTACAACAAACGATCTAACGGCTATAATACATTTGATCCTACGGTGGAGATTGAGTTTCTAGAATCCTCCACCAAGTGCTATACAACTAAGCGACAACTAAGCAAGCACTAGGGTTTTCTAGAAGGTTCTACACAAGTCTAGAGAACTCCACATGCTTCTTGTCTAAGTGTACCGAAAATGCCCTCAAAGTGTTTGGTGAGATGCTAGGGCATGACACATGGCACGCCACGGCGTGGGCCGCCGTGGCTTGCTAGTTGGCTGTCATGGCATTCCTCTGAAACACCAAATTTGCTAAAGTGAGGTTCACTGATGCCTTGTGCCACACTCTGTGCCCATGCACCACGGTGCCCATGCATGCCCCCACATGCCCACGCGTTCAAACTTGTCCGTGCCAAACACATTTTGCCCCGCACAATAAGACTTGTCCGTGCCAAACACATTTTGCCCCGCACAATAAGGCTCCCAAATATCACTTTTGGCATATGAGAGCATTCCCAACAATCAAAACCAACTCCCCATGCACTTGTTGAACATGTGCCACGCCCCACACTGCGTCCACGAAGTGCCACCACATGCCCATGCTGCTCCAACTTGTCCGCGCTAAACACATTTTGCCCCGCACAATAAGGCTCCCAAATATCACTTTGGCATATGAGAGCATTCCCAACAATCAAAACCAACTCCCCATGCACTTGTTGAACATGTGCCACGCCCCCACAAGGCTCCACGCAGCCACCACATGCCCATATGCTCCAACTTGTCCGTGCCAAACACATTTTGCCCCGCACAATAAGGCTCCCATATATCAATTTTGGCATATGAGAGCATTCCCAACAATCAAAATCAACTTCCCATGCACTTGGTTGAACATGTGCCACGCCCCACCTGCCCACGAAGTGCAACCGCGATGCCCATGTTTCCAACTTGTCCGTACAAACACATTTTGCCCTCACATAATAAGGCTCCCAAATACCACTTTTGGCATATAAGAGCATTCCCAACAATCAAAACCAACTTCCCATGCACTTGGTTGCACATGTGCCTTGGCACCCCCCCCACGATGCCACCGTGTGCCACCGCAAGCACACATGTATCAACTTGACCGAGCCAAACACATTTTGCCCCGCACAATAAGCTTTCTAAAAGTCATGTTGCACATATAAGAGCATTCCCAACAATAAAAACCAACTTCCCATGCATTTTTTAATTTTTTTAAATTTTTATACATTTTGCAAATAAAAAAATAAAAAAAATATTTTCGCTTCTCCAAAAATTATGAAATTTTTACACAACCTAGAATACATTATTCTAAGCATGCATGCAAAAAATCTCATCAAAATTCCATGTATTTCTTCAAAAAAGGCCCTTATGTCTCCTCGCAAGAATGTGATGTTTCCTCACCGCCACAAGGCCAACTAATTAAGCTCTTTGGGGGGGTGAGTTGCCCGCCTAGGCACCCCACCTTGTCTTCAGGAGCTGCCCACACACCCCCACCACGCCGCGCTATGGCATGGGAATTGGGGGTGTGGGCATCCATGGTGCGACAACGGCGGGCGTCGCCTCGGGGCCGCCTGGCCAACGGTACGCCGCTGAATTCCAAAAATTCCTGCGATGGTGGAATTTTCCCAAAGGAGTCGCTACGGTTGTGGGATCCCTCATGCGATGATGGTTGGCAACGCTCGACCGAGCATGGCACGGGAAGCCACCGCCATATGTGGGTTCTGCGTCGGGGTCTCAATGTGCTCGGGGTAGCAGGGGATGCTAGTTGCGCGTGGTGCTACGCTGCTCGCTCGTGTTGGGATTATCCTCGATTCTTCGAGGCACCCTATGGTTGGTCTTGGTGCCGGCCTCGACATGCATTGCTTTCAAGACGGCTTCCCAATCAAATCCTCGCACGGACGCGGACACCGCAATGAATTTGCATCCTAGCTAGCATGGGTCTTGGGACATGGGGTGCTTGCGGGTTTGGCTTTGAAAACTCATCTCAGGTTTCAACCTAAGCATTGCGGTTGTGGCATCAATGGTGGCTCGGTTTAAAGTCCCGCTTCTAATGCTCGCAATGCCCGTGATGCGTCGCCCATTGAATGGATGCGCCGGTTGGCTGCTAGGTGTTGCTTCGTATTAGCGCTGTACGCATTTTGTTGCCTAGACACGCAAAGCGTGGTTGCCTTTGGGTTGGGATTTATGCTCAATTTTAAGCCCGTGAGGCTATCGGTGGCCCGGTGAACTCGGGGCTTTGCTTTGAAGCTCGCCCGCCTCTCGGGCAACCTAGGAATTGGCGGTTGTGGCATCTCCTGTGGCCTCGATTTAATGTCCCGTTCTAATGCTCGCAATGCCCGTGATGCGCCTCTCATTGAATGGAAGCGCCGTTGGCTGCTAGGTTTTGCTTCAGATAGGGGTCCGCTGTTGGCATTGGTGATAGTGAACGAGAGCTCGGGAGGAACGAAGACACCCGCTAGCGTAAATGCGCAGCGCGATTGTGTTTAGTTTCCGCACACCACCCGGGTAATCTAGAGTCCGCTGCAATGCCTTGCTGCATGTTTTGTTGCCTAGACACGCAAAACCGTGGTTGCCTTTGAGCGGGATGCGCCTTCAATCTTTGGCCCTTGGGTGGGGTATCGCTGACGCTGTCGCTATGCGGTGTCATGCCCTGCCGGGCTTGGCTCCAATTGATTTGTTCGCATGCTTGGTCGGCCTCGCTGTCGCATTGGGTTGTGGCTGTTGGTTGGCGCTGGTTTGGCTGTACGCTGGCGGTGTATGAGTTGTGGTATGGTTGTGTGTGTTTGCGTGTCCGCGCTTCGCATCGAATCGCTGGCGCTTAGCTCCTCTCGCTGCTACGGGACCTTGTGTCTCGAGCGCCTTGGGTTCTTGTGCTGCATACCTATGTGATGGAATTAGTTGCCAACGGTGCCCCATTCCTCTCTCGGCTCGCAAGGGCACGGAGGACGTTAAAGTGGCACACGCGCGCCCCAGCGCCATTGAAAATTATTTTGTGGCCGCCACGGCCCTCGTGGTGCCTACTCGCCCCTCGATGCGAACACGCGGGCGGGCTTTATGGCCTTTCAACGCCCAAAGATAGCTTTATCGCTAGTTTTGCACGATTGCCGCGTCTGTGGCCCTTCACCCCGGCGCTGGGCTCACGCAGATCGCATCGCCAAGGAATGCTACCGTTGATCCCCGCCAAGAGTCATATGCTTGTCTCAAAGATTAAGCCATGCATGTGTAAGTATGAACTAATTCAGACCGCGGAAACCGCTAATGGCTCATTAAATCGCTTATAGTTTGTTTGATGGTACCTTCTACTCTGATAACCGTAGTAATTCTAGAGCTAATACGCGCAACAAACCCCACCTCCTCGGAAGGGACGATTTATTAGATAAAGGTCGACGCTGCTCGCCTGCTCGATGATTCATGATAACTCGACGGATCGCACGGCCTTAAGCCGCCGACGATCATTCAAATTCTCGCCTCTATCAACTTTCATGGTAGGATAGTGGCCTACTATGGTGGTGACGGGTGACGGAGAATTAGGTTCGATTCCTAGAGGAGCCCGAGAAACGCTACCACATCCAAGGAAGGCAACAGCGCCAAGAAATTACCCAATCCCGACACCTGGAGGTAGTGACAATAAATAACAATACCGCTCTATGAGTCCGTAATTGGAATGAGTACAATCTAAATCCCTTAACGAGGATCCATTGAGGGCAAGTCCGTGCCGCCAGCCGTAATTCCAGCTCCAATAGCGATATTTAAGTTGTTGCGCTAAAAAGCTCGTAGTTGACCTGGGACGGGGCAACCGTCCGCCGGTGTGCACTGCTGTCACGCCCCTTCTACCGCCATGCGCCCCTCGCCTTAATTGACCGGTCGCGCCTCCTGCAAGTATTTTGAAGAAATTAGAGTGCTCAAAGCAAGCCTACGCCTGGATACATTAGCATGGGATAACATCATAGGATTTCGTCCTATTCTCATTGGCCTTCTGGATCGGAGTAATGATTAACAGGACAAATGGGGCATTCTGATTTCATAGTCGAGGTGAAATTTTGGATTTATGAAAGACGCAACAACCGCAAAAGCATTTGCCAAGGATGTTTTCATTAATCAAGAACGAAAGTCGGGGCTCAAGACGCATCGATACCGCCCTAGTCTCAACTATAAACGATGCCGCACTGTGGATCGGATGTTGCTTATAGGACTCACGCACCTTATGAGAAATCAAAGTCTTTGGGTTCCGGGGAGTATGGTCGCAAGGCTGAAACTTAAAGGAATTGACGGAAGGGCACCACTGGAGGGAGCCTCGGCTTAATTTGACTCAACACGGGAAACTTACCGTGTCCGCATATAGTAAGGATTGACAGATCAGAGCTCTTCTTGATTCTATGGGTGGTGGTGCATGGCCGCTCTTAGTTGGTGGAGCGATTTGTCCGTTAATTCCGCTAATCTAACCAGACCTCACCGCTATCTAGCTATGCGGAGGTGACCCTCCGCCGCCAGCTTCTAGAGGGACTATGGCCGCTTAGGCCAAGGAAGTTCGAGGCACAATGTGTCCGGATGCCCTTAGATGTTCTCGGCCGCACGCTAATCGATGTATTCAACGAAGTCTATAGCCTTGGCCGACGTGCCCGTAATCTTTGAAATTTCATCGCGGATGGGATAGATCATTGCAATTGTTGGTCTTCAACGAGGAATTCCTAGTAAGCCGAAGTCATCAGCTCGCTGACTACGCCCCCGCCTTTTGTACACACCTGCCGCCCTACCGATTGAATGGTCCTGAAGTGTTCGAT